>LFYR01002110.1:73967-97221 GCA_001185155.1 Zostera marina
CAAGCGGCCGGTGGCACGGCGGGAAAAAGTACACAGCGCACAACAATAGCTAAGTCCGGATATAAAAAAGAAATAGGAGAGAAGTTGAACGAGGCGCCCCAGACGTCGTCTCGTGGAGGCGGACCCACGGCCCGGATGAACGTGGTCGCGGTCGCGGACGTCCCCCGGACGAGCTTAAGGGGCTGGCTTCGAGGATCCCGACAGAAAGTGACGCAGGTCATTGGCCGGGAGGGACGAAGACCCGCGGGAACGACGAGGGCCTCGCGGCCGGCGACGCCTAGGAAAAGGAGTGGGGTCGGCGACAGCAGCGGGAGCGACGATCGTACCTTGCGCACGGAAAGCACGCGAGGTGCCAGCAGAACCCGAGGTGTCAGGATAGGTGACAGGAGGAAGCTCCGCGATAATGTCGTTGCAGCGAATCCGGTTGAGGCGACGGTGGACGTCGATCAGCATGGCATTAAGGCGCTGAGTCTCGGCCACGGCGACACTATTGGGAACACCAGTAGGTGACAGCAGACACAGGGCCCAGGTAGCATGCTGATTCTGCACTTCGCGACCATACTCCTCAAGGATGTCTCGAGCACTCATAGCGGAAAGGAGAGGGGATGCGAAAAATAAGGGTCTCAGGCAGCCTATTTATAGAGAAGCAAAGAAGGAAGGGCCCGGGAACCGAGGAAATTTAAATGAGAGTAGGTGGAGGACGAAAGGGGGGCGGATGGCCCCAGGCCCCCGGGCCTGCCAAGGAAGGGGGGAGTACTGTTGGTACCGTGGACCGCGGACCGCGGCCCATGGACCGAACCGGACCAGCCGGCCCAGGCGGACGGACGGACGGGCCCGACCGTACGAGCCCACGAGGCCCAATGACAACAAGTGGAGGCTATAAATACCTCCCCTGGTCCAACTGGGGAGGGGGTTGATAATTCTGAGAGGGAGACTTGTACTAGGTTGGACGGTGAGCTAGCTCCGGCGAACCCTCACACCAACAGTAACCTATCAAAGTATCATTACAAAGTATTTATAGAGTCTAACATTCATTATTAACTACTGCAAGTAATTCCAAATGTTGATGAATTGTATGAAGATGAGATTAAAAACCAAGTGGTTGATTGTTCTGGGAAAACTTCTTTTCAATTAATACATTGATTCATCAAACAAGAGGGTTCAACAATCTTAATCCTGATCGACATTATTAATCTGTTGATGCTGGTTTTATTTTAAATCTCCCTCCTTACCTGATCTATTAGTCATTATCTGTAATGCAATACAAAATTTCAGCAGTATCAAATTCAAGAGAGAAGAAAGAAGAAGAAAAAACTTGAACCTGCATTCATATCAGAATTTTATCAAGTTATTTCTATTTATATCATACCTGTCAGGGGAAATAAAGCAATTAACCCCTTAAACCCCTAAAGAAGATTAATCAAGCACATAAGGGAAATAAAGCAGTTAACCCCATAAGGGCTAATAGATAAATAACCCAATATAAGGGTATATATATGTAACTCAGAGATAATAGTAAATTACGACATTTGATCTTATTCAACGTCTATCTTCCTCTTCTCCTACCTCTCTTCTCCGAACATCATCCTGCTCTTCCGACCATCTTTCATATTCTCAACATGGTATCAGAGCCATCGACCCTACACCGCTCTCAATCTCTGAGTTCCCTCTCCGAACACATACAAGCAACCTTTTTACAAAAACAGGCCAATAACACCTCAACCCAATCCCCTCCACCACTACCCAATCTCGAAAACCCAGAGGATGACAGCACCCTCATTAACGGAACGATCAACAATCCCCATCGTCTTCCGACGTCCTACAACATAAACTCACTCTTCCGCAACCCCATGAACAAGACAGACTACATCTGTTGGAAGTCGCACTTCCTGGGAGTCCTGAAACTCCATGATCTCTCCGGCGTAATCGATGAACCGGATCAGAAGTTGGAAACCACTACTGGGGATGTCAACACCCAATACTCAAAATGGGTGAAGTCCGATCAACTTGTACTCACGTGGATAAGAGCAACTGTCTCCCCGGCGGTACAATCCATGATTCTACACTGCACCACTTCAAAGGAGGCATGGCACTTGCTGGATCGGTTCCTCTCTCCACTATGCAGCATCCACATCAAGGCACTACGAACAAAGCTGCGAGCCACCAAAAAGAAACCTGAAGTCTCCATGTCTGAGTACTTGATGAAGGTCAGAGCAACCACCGATGCCATTCGTGCCGCCGGCTCTGTGATAGCTGAGGAAGAAATCATTGGCTTCGTGGTTGACGGACTCGACGAGAACTACAGAAGCTTCCTGACGCATCTTCACTTCAGCCCAGCCACATCGTTTGACGAATTGGTTAGTCATCTTCTTCAAGAAGAAGATCTGCTCAAAAGAACAGAGCAGCCGGTCAACCCCATCGCATTCTCCGCGCAACATCATTCGTCGACAGAAGGAAATAACTCCAATCAACCACCTATAGGAAACAATTTTCATAACCAAAGTAACTTCAGAGGCCGGCCCAGGGGAAGCGGAGGCCGATATCGAGGAGGACGATTTAATGGGGGACGCTTCGGCAGAGGAGCGAATAATCAAAACTACAGAGCACCAACATATCACCCACCTCCTCCCAACTATCGACATCCAGAGCACTTCTCGCCGCCTCTACTACCAACACCAGCCTCTATTGGTGAACAGGTATGCCAAATATGCAATCGCGCGGGTCACACAGCGAGGTTCTGCAATAACCGGCGTAACTACGCATACAACGCTCGCCTCACCAATGACGATAACTGTGCCATGTCCGTCCACAGCAGCGCTCCGTCAGCAACATTTGAAAGCTCGTAGTGTCTCGACAGTGGGGCGTCGAACCACATGTCTCCATCTCTGAACTTCTTCAATGCCTCCCAACCTTATCAAGGTAAAGATACCATCATGGTTGGAAATGGTTCCCAACTGCCAATACTAAGGCAGGGGACTGTTTCTCTCACAACCTCCCTTGGTCGAATTTTAATTCCTAATGTCCTATACGTACCAGGACTCCACAAAAACCTACTTTCAATTCAATCACTTTCCAATGATCTAAACTGTGTTTGTTCTTTTGATTCTGATGGGTTCACCGTTAAGGCCAAGGAGACGGGAGCTACTATAATGAATGGCAGTAGTGGCCAAGGTCTATACCACCTCGACAATTCAACGACAAGCATCTGTAAGGGAAAACAAGCGTCTGCCTGTACGAAATTGACGTCGGTGGTATGGCATCGTCGGTTGGGTCATCCGGCTCAACTGATTCTATCTAGCGTCCTAAACGCCAGTTGGAGCTTTGCAATATCTCAGCCTCACTCGCCTGGACATCGCATTCTCAGTCAACCAAGTGTGCAAATTCATGCAATTACCAACAACAACCCATTGGCAGGCAGCCAAACGCATCCTCTGATACATCAAAGGTGCCATTGACTTTGGGCTCACCTACACACCTTCAACCTCCACAGACTTAAACATCATGGTCGACTCAGACTGGGCGGGTGACCCAGATGACAGACGCTCAACGACCGGATCTTGTGTCTTCCTCGGACCAAACCCGGTGGCCTGGATGTCCAAAAAGCAACCGACGGTATCACGATCCAGCGCCGAGGCTGAATACAGAGCCATCGCACATGTCACGGCCGAGCTCAAATGGTTCTGCTCGCTTCTAAGGGAGCTAGGAGTGTATCTGAAACGAGTTCCAATTAATTATCCACACCGACAGCAGATCGGCGATCTTCATAGCAACCAACCCAGTAATTCAGGCTAAAACGAGGCACATTGAAATCGACTACCACTTCATCAGAGAGTTCATAATCCGCGGAGACATCAGCCTCAAATTCGTTCGGTCGGAAAATCAAAGTGCCGACATCTTCACCAAAGCTCTACCGGCGTCACTCTTTCATCGACACCGGCAACGTCTGCGACTCACCGGTGTCGAAGGGGGGTGTCAGGGTAAATAAAGCAATTAACCCCTTAAACCCCTAAAGAAGATTAATCAAGCACATAAGGGAAATAAAGCAGTTAACCCCATAAGGGCTAATAGATAAATAACCCAATATAAGGGTATATATATGTAACTCAGAGACAATAGTAAATTACGACATTTGATCTTATTCAACATCTATCTTCCTCTTCTCCGAACATCATCCTGCTCTTCCGACCATCTTTCATATTCTCAACAATACCAACTAGACAATATATGTTGCAATTTATGTAGAACACAATTATGTTTAAAGCATACAATATAACAGTGTTGCATGTTAATTAATATTTTTAAACACCATTTATTTCACTATCCTATATCCTCAGCCACCTAACCCTGTGTACAGATATTGAAAAGTATGGGGCAGAAACTAATAATATAAATTATCATTTAGTTAAACAAATAATTACACTAAAGTAAATAACAGACAACAAAGAAAACCATCACAGGAATTCAACTTAAGATGAAAATAACATTTTCTTATTTAAATCATAATAAGTTGAAACTCATCTAGAGTTTCCTTCTAAGTCATAAAAATATCATTACTGACTTTTGTAAACAAATCAGCCAACTGCTGAAAGGAGCATAAGTGTTTGATTTGAACTTGCTTTTGTAAAATCAATTCCCTTATAAAGTGAATATTTGTTTCAATGTATTTTGATCTTTGTTTAATTACTGAATTATAAGACATGAAAATGGCTGAATTGTTATCAAAAATCTAGAATTAGAGGTATATCAGTGATTGTTTGTCCTAAGTCTCTACATATGAAGATTGACCATCTAACTTCAGTGACCAAACTAGCTGAAGAACTATATTCATCTTTATAACTTGATCTGGAAACTAGTGATTGTTTCTTTGACAACCAAGTGCATAAAATTCCCACCAATGTATAGACATAATCCTATGGTTGATTTTCTGGTTTTGGGGTCATCAACAAAATCAGCATCACAGTAGCCTTGTATTTTACTCATATTTGAGTTTTTAGTGAATTTAATACCATGATTAAGTGTATTCTTGATGTATCTGAGTATCCTCTTTGCTTCCACTAAATGTGAAGTTCTGGGTTGTTGCACAAACTGTGTCACCTGATTAATTAAATATGTCAGATCATGCCTAGTTTGAGAAAGATATTGCAGAGATCCTACAAGTGCCTTGTTGGCTTTTACATCTTATAATAGATCTCCTCTATCTTTTTCCAATTTTGTGCCTGATAATACAGGTGATTTGCATGCCTTGCAATTCAAGATGTTGTGTTTACTTAAAATTTCTAAGGCATACCTAGACTGATTAAGATTTATAAAGCCATCAACATTATGTTTAACTTCTATTCAAAGAAAGAAATTAAGAATACCAAGATCTCTACACCTAAATTCAATGCACAAATGTTTAATAAAACATTAATCCACTTTTTTATTATTATTTCCAGTAATAACCAAGTGATCTATATATACCAATTCCAAGATTAAAATATTGTCATTTTTGTAAACAAATAGTGAGGTATCAATACTACAATTTGTAAACTCTCTCATCAATACTACAATTTGTAAACTCTCTCAAGATTAAAAATTATCTTAATTTTGAATACCAAGATTTGGGAGCTTGTTTAAGCCTGTGTATGGCCTTGTCTAACTTGCATATATGATCAGGTTTGTCTTTATCTTGATATCCTAAAGGTTGTGCAATATGAATTACTTCAGTTAATTTTCCCTGAAGAAATATGTTTTTGACATGTAATTGTCTTAACCTGTTGCATTTATTAACTGCTAAGGATAAAACTATCCTTATCATTGATGATTTAACTACTGGATTATAAATGAAATTGTAGTTCACATCCTTATTTTGTTTGAAACCATGAGCCACCAGTCTGGCTTTATCTCTTTCAATAGTCTCATCTACTTTTCTTTTGACTTTAAACACTCACTTTGTCTCTATAATGTTGACACTAGATTCAAAAGGTACAAGATTCCATATTTTCTTGTCATTTAAAGCTTTGTATCCACTATCCATAACTTCTTGCCAATGAGATACTTTCATAGCTTTTTTATAATTTTTCAGTAATAACTCTTTGTTCTCTATTACAACAGCAACCATAGCTCTAGGAAGATCAACAGCAACCTGTCTTGTACCTTTGACTTTCTCATACCCCTTTTTAGCTCAGTGTATTGTTGATATTCACAAACAGTATTATGAGGAATTGTTGTTTGATCCTCAGTTGTACTTGTTTGAGTAGTAGTTTGCATTGGTGCTGTAATTATTTGAGGAAGATTTACTTCAGCTGAAACAGGGATAATCTCAATTCTATCTACAGGGGATGTAGATGCAGAAGTATTCTTAGACATTGTTTGATCTAAAATAATGTTATCTTTAACAATTCCTGAATTATTATCTAATTTGTTTATATTTTCATAATCAATTAAGTCAAGAATGCTTACCATGCACAGATGTTCCTATGGAGGATTTCTCATTCTGAATCTTAAAGTCTTTAAAAGGGAATCTATCTTCGTAGAACTAGACATATCTTGATATTAGTATCTTAGAATCTTTGAGTCTCAAACATCTGTAAGCTTTATAAGATGGAGCGTACCCTAAGAAACAACAATAAGAGGAAGTAGACTCAAATTTATTCTGTGTTTGTGTGTGAGTGTGAAACACAGGGAACCAAAAAACCTTAAAATATTCTATATCTGAATCTTTATTATATAGCATTAAAAAGGAAGAAGAAATTTTTTAAATTTGAGAGGGTATTCTATTTACAGTATAGCTGCTACTGAGCAAGTCTCTGGCCAAAACTCCTTAGGTACTTCTGATTGAGAAAAAAAACACCTTGTGATAGACAAAATATGTTCATGTTTTCTCTTTATCAGACCATTAATTTGTTCTAGTGTATAAGGAAAAAAGAATCTTTGTTTAATTCCTTTAAGCTTTAGCCCTATACAATGTGAATCAAATATAGAATTTTTGTTTAATTCCTTTAGCCCTACAATGTGAATCAAATATAGAATTTTGAAATTCTTTACCACCATCAATTTGTATTGCTTTAATTGAAAGCTCCAAAGAATTATGGTTTGAAAATCTTTAAAACAACTAAAAACTTGATCTTTAGTTTTGAGTAGATAAATCTATGAAAATCTCGAGTGTTCATCAATAATGAGTAAATAATATCTAAATCCATGGGTGGATATGATTAAAGTTGCCCCAAACATTCATATGAATTACTTCTAAAGGGATTGATTGTACTGTAACATTCCCTATTTTTAAATGGTAACCTCTTCATTTTGTTTAAAGGACACTCAATACATAAATGATCTCTAATATTAACAATTTTATCTTTCTTGTGATATTTAAGTATTTTAGTAAAAATCTGAATTGAGGTATGTCTACATCTTTTTTGTCAAATTTCACTAAATTTTTTATTAACCATAGCAACTAACGAATAAAAATTATGATTATTATCTAATTGATATAAACCATAATCATAGCTTCTTCCTTTTAAAAGGTTAGAGCATTGTATAGGGCTAAAGTATTATTTGTATCTTGACAAGAACATTTCAATTTCACCATCTTCATATGGACCGGAAGAGATAGCAGATGGAAAAACAAAGAAATCAATAGAACACTTCAATTTCATAATCTTCATCTGGATCGGAGCATTGTCGAGTGTGGTGGTGACGATGTCAACCATGAACGACGGGGCAAGGATTGCAAAATATTGGAAAAATGAATGAGAACCGAAGCAACTGATACCATATTACAATTTAGAAACAGAATAGTTCTCATTAATTTACATCATATCTTCATCACTAATTATAGAGTTGTCTGGTAGTTATCGTTTGATTAAAGAGTAATTATGATTACTCCCTACCAGGGTCGCTTTTTTCCAATAGGCAACAAACCCACTGTGTCACCTGACAGATGTGAAGATATTCAGGGACGGAGTCCGACGTCGAAACAGACGACGAACCAGGTGAAGAGGAAACGACGTTGTAACAACCATTCTTGATGACCGGTCATTAAAGAACCTAAATTGAAGAAATCCCACGGAGGGTCTAAGATTGAGAAAAAGAATCTCCTGAAAAAAACTGAGAATGAGAAAAAAAATCTTCTGAAGGAGTCTGAGATTGAAAAAGATTTCTTAACTAGATTCTTTGTTAAGTATTTCGTTTTACAAACATCTATTGAAAAAGATTACATAACATGATTTAACCGATTTATTAATAATCGCGGGCAGACTGTTTCCATTGGGTTGAAAACTCTGGTTCAAAGTGCGAGGCCTTTGGTTCAAAGTAAATCTTCAATTAAAATATTTGTTACAGTCGCTAGTTGGAGCCATCAGTGCCATAAAAATGAAAAACCGTGAAACATCTCAATCCTTGTAACTAATTAACGATCTTAATCCAAAATTGTAATTCATAAAATGCTAGTTCGAAAATTATTTATGTATTGGATTTGTAATTACTAAACTAACTTTATTTAACTAACTAAACTTTACTATTATTGCAAGGCAAGGGTATATTAATCAACATTGATCTCATTTTACATCTAAAATTAATGATGCAGGTAGGGGTGAGAACGGGACAAGAAACGGGACGTGTCAAGTACCATGATCCTTCTGCCCCGGTTCCTACCCCGGATCCGGTGAACAGGGCGCAGAACGGGACGGAGGCTCTGAAATTATAAAAAATTAAGAAATGCAAATTGTAAATAAATAATTAAAAAAGTAAGTCTAAATTTAAAATGGGTAAACTTTTTACCCTAATTTTTAAAAGTAAAAATAAAAAGTAAATCTAAAATGAACATAAGTCTAAAGACTGAGGCTTAAGTTTAAAAATATAATCCTAATAATCTTATAGCTGATATAATATAATTTTTAAAAATTTAATTTTTTTAAAACCGGACAGGACGCCTCGGTTTCGCCCTGCCCCGAGACCCGTCCCGAAATATAACCGGGTCAACGGAGGGAGCACAAGCATCAAAATTTTATGTTAAATAATAATCCTCAGTGTTAAAAAAATACAGGGATTATCAGAGAAGCTCAGCCTAGGGTGAGCTCAAAAGCGCTCACCCAGGTTGAGCCGCCCAATATATATCCTCTCCATCATGACCGTTGCACAATTATTAGTTTTATAATCCAGTTTTTGCACACATCTTCATGTGACCAAGATTCTCCTTACACCTACCTATACACTTAGCACCTACTTTTGTTCCTACCTTGTACCTTCACTTTGTTTTTTTTCTTACACCTTACACCTAGCACGTACGTCTTCTTTCTCTTTCACACGCAATCTCATTCTGCCCGACTCCTTCCTCAATTTCTCTCATCGTCGTCTCCTTTTTTTTTTGAAATCACAGATGGAAACCTATATTTTTCTTTTTCTCGCTGAAAACACATCCTTAATTTGTACGTATTTGCATTTCGCTTTTTTTCGTCCGTTAATCATGAATCTCTTCATCTCCTATTATTCGTTCATGCAAACCCATTTTTTTTCTTTTTCACACCGAAAACACATCTTCTCCTCCGGTTTTTATTGATGTCTTCTATGTAAGACTCTAACACGTTGTTTTTCGAATCATTGTTTTTCATATCGTTCTAATCATTTTCCATGGTCTCTCTGAAACGGTTACAAAAATTGTTTGTTATTCTGTTGAAAACGTTGTCCCTCAAACGTAGCCCAAATCATTGTCCCTCTCACGGTTCAAATAGTTGTTTCTCCTACGGTTCAAATAGTTGTTCCTCATACGGTCGAAATAGTTGTTTCACATACGGTCGAAATTGTTGTTCCTCCTACAGTTCAAATAGTTGTTCCTTCTATAGTTCAAATCGTTGGTCCTCCTACGGTTCAAATAGTTGTTCCTTCTACTGTTCCAATCATCGTTCCTCCTACGCTTCAAATAATTGTTCCTCCGATGATTCAACTGGTTGTTCCTCCTGCGGTTCAAATGGTTGTTTCCTCCTACGGTTCAAACCATTTTATCATTCGTCGTTTACTAATTTATTCATGTCATTCCTTACACGTTCAGCAATTGTTATATTAAAGGAACAATAGTCATACATCATTATTATATGAACAAACATTTACAACAGAACAGGAATTTTACTATTAAACGAACAATAACCATACATCATTATTATTATCTGAAATACATTTACAACAGGACAGGAATTCTATTTCTAAACGAACAATAGCATGAAGATACAAAGGACAACAATTTTAAGGCATGAGAACAATGACGAAGAACAATCTTAAAATGGTAACAAAATAAACCAAAAATGAAACCAAAATAAACACAAATGGAATGAATATAACCAAATAAATGTAATAAGAAAAAAAACTTCCAAATTTTCAGAGAGGGGTGGGGAAACCACTTACAGACCAAGAGAACGATAGGAACAACTAATTAAAAAAAAAGGACTAAAACCCTAATACTTCAAAAACCCTTCATTCCAACAGTACCAAAAAACGTGTACAAAAAAAACTTTTTCTTTCAAGAGTAGTCGAAGTGGCATTTCGAGAATGACGGGGGAGAATGATGAACATTCAAATAACAAAATTTGAAAAATGGTGGCCGGTCGGGGTTCACGTACTGATAACTAAAAAATTTCAAATGAAAAATAATCCGACTTCATCACTAACCTGTTGTTCATCGGTGACAACGGAGGGATAAAAGATAGACGAACGGCGACAGGAACAACGAGTGACCACGAAAACAACGACGACAGGAACAACGGCGAATACGGAAACAGAACGCAGACCAAAATGCGGCGATACCTGAGACAGAATGCGGAAAAGGACTGTGCGATAGGGGAACAGAGACCAGCAAATACAAACTTCGAACTCGCGCGGAACGGAGACGTCGTCGATAGAGAGAATGAACTTCACCGGAGACGTCGGTAGAGAGAATGGAAGGAAATGAGAAAAAACAAGAAAATGAAAGTAATGAGAGAGAGAGAGAGTGGTTGGAAAATAGAGATGAAACAAACTTTTGAAGAGATATGGCAGTTGTCATGATGGATTAAAAACTTATGGAAGATTTTTCAGACATAAACGTACAAAATAGAGATGAAACAAGTACTACTACACATGCTTTTATTCACAAAAAAAACATAATTACACTCATGAGCGGTCCAGAATACATCATTCATCTCACAAACTCCATCTCACATTTGAACGGCCCAGATCAGAGGACGCATTTGAGCTTTCCTTTCTAAGGGCTTCTCTGATGTTTATTCATAATTACCTTCTGTGGTTAAATTTACATGTTTGCCCTTATATGTTTTAATTATAATAATTTACATGTTTGCCCTTATATGTTTTAATTATAATAATTTACATGTTTGCCCTTATATGTTTTAATTATAATAATTTACATGTTTGCCCTTATATGTTTTAAGTATAATAATTTACATGTTTGCCCTTAAAATGTGTTTGTCAGTTTCGCAAAACAGCATTGCTGTTACTGAAATCCATGCAATTTTGGGGATTTGGCAAATCAAAGATTCCATAAATTATTTCTAAAATCGTAAACTACAGATGGATTTATATTTCATATCCACCATGTAAATCATACAAACAAATCTAAGATTATTCTTTTTTTCCTTCTCTTCTAGATTTTCTCTTCTCTCGATCAGGATTTGTATTTCTACCACCTTCATCAAACTTTACCTACCAGTTTGTTGTGTTTCGTTTCTTTCTTTGATCGATCAGTTGTTGTTGTTTTTCGCGCCATATTTTTCGAAATCTTTTCTCATTTTCTCATTTTCTCCAACATAAGATCGATGGATCCATCAATGAACGACGAATCCAAGCAAAGCTTCTCCTCCATTCCAACAGCACTTCTACAAGTAGGAGAAGGAAGCCAATCTCGGAGGGAAGTGAACGTACCGCTGCCATCTGATCACGATCCAACAAGAAGTATCCAGTCTCCTGCGATTTCAGTCAATTACAAACAAATCGTCATTAACCGAAATTTGTTTATGGCAACTCTTAAAACTCATCATCTTTTGAAGAAGAAGAATTTCTGGTAAGTTATTATTGGATTGAAGATTTTTGATGTATGTATTGACATTGATGTTAATGTTTTTGATAGGATTCCGATCGTAGGAGGCTCTCCCTTGGATCTCCATAGACTTTTCGTCGCCGTCACGATTAGTGGGGGCATGAAAAAGGTGACGAGGGAGAGAGAGTGGATCAAAGTAGTGCGATACTTTAAGTTCCCTCAAGGTGCTACAAATGCGTCTCACATTCTGCGAAAACACTACGATTCGATCTTGAAGACATACGAGGATACTTACTTCTTGGAATCTGACCGTGTGCTTGTCGACAACTTGGTGCGTAAACTGAAGATCAAAAGAGCAATAGCCTTCTTAAATTCCGAAAAGATCTCCAATACTTTTGGATCATCCACTGATGATTGCGACAGAAAGGGAAAGCGAAAAATGACAATGCTGGATCAATACCTGGAAGAGCACTGTAAAAAACATCAGAGGACCGATCTTTCGCAGTTTAAGAAATTTGTATGTTTTTTTTTACCATTCTGATTTTCGAGATTTTGTTACATATATATGTTAATTTTCAGGTTGTAGATTTGAAAGACAAGGGGAAAGCAGTGCAAGAACCTCAACCTCCCACACCAAAAGATGATGAAGGGGTTGGAAAAGAAGATCTGGTGATGGATAAGAACAATTTAGAAATACAAGGTGATTTAGATTTGGGAATGGGAATGGATTCTTCCAATCAGAATGACTGGCTTGATGGATTGGATTTCGACTACACTACACTTGATATCGGTACCACTTCTTCATTCGATGAAGCTAAAAGTTCGTATATGGAAACTGATTTCGATAAAGAGTTGGATTGCCTGTTTAAGGACGACTCATCCGAAAATCTTTAAGTACAAGTGAAGTCGACTTTCATTAGTAGTTCTGTCTAATGAATAGATAAGTTGGAGTTTGAAGAGAATATGCTGTTTTATTTATGGATTTCCAATGTTTCTGAATTAAATCTATTGTAGTAGCTAAAGAAAATTGTGTTATCAAACTCTAACCTTAAGTCGGAAACGATTCATATGAGATATAAATTTTGAGATATTACATAAGATATTTTCGGTTTCGCCGTTAATTCTTAACAAAACAGAAGACATGTATGTTGCACAAAAAATCAGACAAAATGCATTCAAATTTCGATTCAGAATTTTGTAAACATTATTGTCTAAAAGCTGATCAAGCCAAAAACAAACAAAACAGATAAACAGAAGAAAGTAAAACTACTTGTTCTTATAATTTATGAAACACCCTTCTACACCATTGACGAAAAAAGAGCATCAAATAATTATTACAATATAGTGATTAAATCTAACATAACAGACTGCTCTTTGGTTCTTATTAAATACTCATTCGACCTTTGTGTAGTATCTAACAGCAATAGCCAGACCCAGAATGGCCAAGGGAACCAAGAATTGGAGTATCTTGACAATGAATTCAGATGTCTTATCTTGGTTGTATTGTGGTTGTTTTGGTGGAGTGTATTTCACTTTAGTAGGAATTGTCGATGAATCGATATCACCGATGTAATAGTCGTCCATCATACTTCTTGCACTTGTGCTGTGACCAACATCTTCAAAATCATCTGTTGCGTCTTTCCCTGTTTACCAACCATCCAATAATATTCCAATGTAAAAAAAAAATCTTATTCATTCATCTTCAAAATAGAATGAAGAAATGATCGCATTTACCTGTAGCTGATATCAAGACATCATCTCCACCAGGGTGGTCTTCCAAAAAATTTGTGACGTCATAGACCTACAATGATATTTTTCATTTCTTGAGATCTTCAAAGTAGAAAAAATATTACCTTAACCAGGACAAATGTCATATACCCAAATTAATTGACAAAACTGTATTACTACTAAACAAAACACATTGAGATCAAACTTCAAAGACTAAACATTTTCAAGAATCCATATTACAAAAACTGTATCAAACAGCCAGTTTTAATCAGAGTCTTCTAGGATGGATGGAAGATACCCTAACTTAGAATTAAATAAACATATCATCTTGAATAAAATCAATAAAAAAAACCATCACTCAACAAAACAATTATTAATTGAACATAACCTGTAATTTAATAATCGAAAAGCATGAATTATCCCACCACAAACCACAATATCAAAAAGGAAAACCATCACAAATACATTATTTTAGCATTATTTGGAAAATGTTGGGTGACCTTAATAATAAAGCTTGTATTTAATAATTAGAAGATGCAAACAGATACAGAACAAGGTTTGAATTACAATTAAAAAAAAGAAACAGAAACTCCATCTTGTTAGTCAGAGCAAAAAATGAAAATAGTGTGAAACCGAAACCGAAAAAATAAAACGACTGTCTTTCAAACGCAAATAAAACAAAACCACAGCTGTAGTCTCAAAAAAAAAAAAAAAAATCCACCTGACAACAAACTCAATCAATCTATTATAACTCATCAAAGTCCGAAATCGATCGGATCCATCTCTAAAAAAAACAGATCATTCCAGATCTAACAAAAAACCAGTGAAAGAATCCCCAGAATATCCACAAAACACCAATCGAGAATCAAACAAAACGAAAAACATCCCGATCTAAAAAAAACTCTTAAAAACAGAAAAAAGGTGGTATGAAATGAAATAAGCATGGATATACCTTCCCATCGATAATGAGCCAGCAATCCTTATCGGTATTATGAACGGATACCTCCTCCATTGTGAACATCTTAGAAGCTTTATCTTCAATTCCCATCTCGATCGATCTATGGATGAGTTCCTGAAGTGTTTGCGAAAAAGAGGACAGACGAAACGAGGCGAGGGTAGTTGGGGAGAAGGTGAGATAAATGGGTGTTATTTATAGATGGGAAATTGGAAAGCGGTGAGATTAATCGAGTTGTATGAAGAGTATTTAATTAGAGAAGAATAAATATTTGAAATTAAAGAAGTTGGTGAAAAGGTGATCGTATCAAAATTATCAATGTTTTTGGGTAAATGTGTAGTCAGTAATCGCTGGTCGTTGTATTTTGTAAACTTCAATAAATTTTATTATTTATCTAAATTTCAGTCAAAATAGTTGAGACTTAAGGGGGAAAAAAATCTTCATTTGTTTAAATTAAAAATTTAGGGTATCAAATGAGTCACGTCCAGTTTTTGCTTAAAAAACCAGGTTCGGGTTCGTCGAGTCTGGTTTGGTCGAGTTCGGGCTCGACTCGTTTTAAGAATTGCCGGGTTCGAACTTAACAAATTAATAATTTGGAGGATCGAACTAAACAAACATTTTATAATCTTTGCTTCGTCTCCCTTCTTTCTAAATATAATATATTTTTTATTTTTTTTTTATATTTCTTACCGAACCCATCCAAGCTCGAGCTCGGCTCGTTTTAAGCTTAACAAGCTTAAGCTTTAAGCTCAGGCTCGGCTCGTTGGGCTCGCGAGCCCGAGCCAAACCCATCGAGCTGAGATTTACTTGACACTCTATATGTACGACGTAAAATAATGTATTGCAAAAGACACTAACATATGTACGACGATAAGTCGATTTAATGGACAAGATCAACTTGGTACATATAGCATTTGTAATGTGGGACGTAACTGAATATACTACGTACTTTAAAAATTTATTGAAATAGTGCATGTGTGATGACGATATAATTCAGAAGGAACATGGTTTTTGTAAGATTGTAAATCCACGGGTATTAAAGAAGGGGTTATTACATATTAAGTGACACCATTTTACGCCATTGACAAATGAAAAAAAAAAAGATTATAAATCATAGGCATGTTATTTTTTTTGTTAAAAAATCATTCCTAGTTCTTATTTTTTATGTTTAAATATCTAAATCGATTGTGAATAAATTGTCAAAATATCAATTTAGGTTGGGTTTGTTTGGAATTTCTGAAATTTAAAATAAGAAGAAAATTGTATTTTTTGTTTAAATCTAAATTATATGGTTTGTATTAGGCATGTGTATCAGTCGGATTCGGCTCAATACCAGGGTATCTGAATTCGTTCGAATAATATCCAGATAGAAAAATACGAATCTGAATTCGGATAAATTTTCGAATATCCGAATTCATATAATTTTTTATAAAAACTTTAAAATAAAACTATAAAAGTATAAAATCATCTTTAATAAAGTTAATTAATAGTCAATTTATATTTATTCGGATATCCGAATTCAGAATTATCAATCGAATTAGGATTTTAATGGTGGATATTGCAGATATCCGAATCCGTCTGAATAATTTTCGAATATCATTTTTGGTATCCGAATTCGAAATCCGAAAATCCAAATTTGAATAGACATAGGGTTAAGTTTAGTTTGTATATTTTACAGTACTGATCAAACCATTTTGCCAGACGGGTCACATTTGGCTTTCGAAATTACTTTATTCTAAATAAGATTACTGGCCATGGGTAGGTTAGGGATGCAAATTAAGCCTAAGTTTAATTTGTATCGAAGACACGACGAATTGCTGGAGAGAGAGATGGAGAAAAGTGATTTACAATAAGTGAAGATTGAATGTGGTTTCTCTTTAAAAAGGTGAATTGATGATTATACTAACTTCCTCTAAACTACTAACTGAATTAGTTAGCTTTAATTTTGGTTTCGATATCCCTTCAAACCGTAGGGCAACGTCCGACAAGTTTGTCGTTTAACAGATTGAATGTATAAGATTAATACATTGAAATCTAGGGTAAAAGAACAATTTATCACAACATTGGTTTTAGGACCTAAGTGAAATAAAGATAATCCAAGGGTTATGACAAAACAGAATAAACTATTTTGTTTATAACTAAAAAAGGGTTATCTATAAATATTTCAATAAATCGTTAATTCGACCTAAATGTGATTGAAAGAAATAAAAAGGTTTCTACAAAAGAAATTGTATAACTATAACAATTCCACAAATGGATCAAGTTATAAATACTCCAATTATTTCGTAACTTTAGTACATAAGAAATACAATATTAATCCAAGGACTACTAAGTAAATATTGCAAACTGAATTCAGGTCAGCCAAGGACCTATTTGTTATTACTAATGAGTTTGTGTATCTGTGCAGAAATTATTACGACTAACAATTAAACTATAATCGGACTCGGATCAAGGCCTTAATAAGACCAGCCCAGGAGCCGATTAATATTAGTTTAGTTAGAATCAATTAGTTGTTAGTTAAGTGTAATAATTAATTGCTAATCATTGTATAAATAATTATGGATTAACGTTAATTAATTCATTTAATGAAAAACAGAAGTTAATCACATTGTGATTAGCAGTTTACACATTTGCGCTCATACTTCCCCATTCGCTCGTTCTTGACCGGTAATACTAGTATTGCCCAAATACTACTGGGCGGAAAACCCTAGAGATGAAATCCGTCGCCGTTCTCCAAGAAAGCAATCCCAGAATTAGGGATTCACCTACATTGCCTCCGACGACTACCCAGAAATAGCTCTTAACAGAATGCACTACAAGAAAAAGCACAGAATGAAAAATTTTAATGACATATTTCCATCACTAAAATTCATCCGTGGTGGATTTTCGCAATTAAAAGTCCGTCAGGACGAGAACCGTTAGGAAAACGTTTGAACCGTCACTAATAATCCGCCATCTATTTTTCCTCCTTATTTCCCACAAAAAATATCAGTGACATAAATCCACCACGAAATTTAAAAAATTTCGCGAGAACCCTTATATGGTGACGAAAATCTACCACAGATTATGGCACGAAAGACATTTGGCGTCAATTTATCTGTGGAGGTTTAAAACATTGCTGGCGGAAATCCGCCATTGAAATCCTAGATATACTGTGGTGGAAATCCACCACAAATAACCTAGTACGGCGTTTGAACCCATATATATTACCGTGACGTAAATCCACCACCAATAACCCTGAAAAACGGAATCGCAAAAGTATTAGTGACGGATTTCCGCTATACAAAGTTTTAGTAATTTTTTTAAAAACCGGATTCTAAATATGATAATTGAATCGTTTCTTTAGAATATGTTTTGATTTGATAATTTTGAAATTACATTCGATATTTTTTATTTAAATAGAGAATAACAAAAGTTATAAAAATATTCGAAGTTCAGAAAATTAAATATTACGCGTCGTAAATAAAGAATCATAAGTAGATGTTCAGTATTCGTCCAATACAATGTCGTCGGAATCTGAAGCAGAATAATCTGATTCCAATGTTGAAGGAAGGGATTAGACTTGACTTTGAAGTAGAAGAGATGTTGGTCAAATCTAAGGGTGTAAATGGATCGGCCAGGTCGTACCCGGCTCGGACCCGGTCGTCTGAGTCCGGGTCTGGGGTTCATTTTAGCCCCATTAACTGTTTTGGACCCGGAGAGCCGGGTGCGGGTCCAGATCAGCCATACCCGGCTGGACCCAGATCCGGAAATTATAATATATTAGTAATTTAATATAGTTTAAGATTTTAATTATAAAAATACTTATTATATTTTTTTTATACTTATATAATCTTTAACTTTAGGATTTAAATATAAAAATATCAAAGATCTTTAGAGTTTTAGGTTTCAACTTATATAAACTTTAATCTTAGACTAATTGATTTTTAACTAATTAAATTTTTTTTTTTTAAATCCCTATTTGGACCCGGATCCAGTTGATCTATTTGGCATGCAATTAAAGGCAAATTCTGCTTGAGCTAAGTGTTGGTCACACTGTTTTGGTTGCTTCCCTGCTAGTGCTCTTAATAGATTTCCAAGCGACCTGTTGATCACCTCTGTTTGCCCATCAGATTGTAGGTGACATGTAGAACTAAATTTCATATTTGTGTCAAATCTCTTCTATAAAATTCTCCAAAAGTGAGACAGAAATTTTGTGTCTCTATCTCACACAATGCTTCTTGGGATGCCATGAAGTCTTATAACCTCATTGAAGAACAATTTTGCAATGTAAGAAGCATCATTTTTTTTACAAGGAATAAAGTGCACCATTTTCGAAAATCTCTATCAACTACTACAAAAATAAAATCCAATCCTTTATTAGTTTTAGGTAGCCCAAGGTCAAAATCCATAGAGAAGTCAGTCCATGGTTCTTTAGCTACTGGTAAAGGGGTATAAAGACCATTATTCAGACTAGTGCCTTTTGCTTTTTGACATCTAGGACATCTTTATACAAATTTTTCTACTTCTTTTCTTACTCTTGGCCAATAATATCTGCTCTCTACTTGGGCTATTGTTTTATCTCTCCCAAATTGGCCAGCTAATCCTCCTGACTGTAAATTCCTTATCAATTGCAGTCTCAAGGAGCTTTGAGGAATGCATAATCCGTTCTCCTTGAAAAGAAACCCTTCATTAATTCCGAAGCCTTTGCTGTATTTTTTCTGAAGACATTCCTCTCAAATACTAGAGAAATCTTCATCAGTAGGATATAATTCTTTTAAACAATCAAAAGCTACTACCTCTAATCTTATGATGGTTAATGCAAGCACTTAGATGGATTGCACTTAGATGGAGTACTGCCAAGGTACGAAGATACTGTCGACCAGTCCAGACCGAATATTGAGCAAGCACGGACTCTTGACGGTCGAAATTCTTGTTGAACCCCGAGTGTTCCATCGCGATCATGATTCCCGGAACCACGATCACGTTTCCGGGAACCCATCGCGATCCCGGTCAACCGAAACCCATCGTGATCATAATTCTGGGAACCCATCGTGATCCTGGTCAACCGGAACCCATCGCGATCACGATTCTGGGAACCCATCGCGATCACGATCGGAATTGCGGGATCTGGCGAGGGGACGAACGACATGCGCAAGTACAATCATGAAACGTACTCGATTTCGTGGATAGGGACGGACGGCTGAAATTAATCGATGGCGATGAACGGTAGGATGAGACATCCGCAACCACCTGCAGCAAAATTTCACGCTATATATATATATATACTTACCGTAAGTATTTTCAACACGTATTTAAAGTTCTGTGGATTTTTATGACGTCAGTCACTCAATGTCTTTTGCTAAGTGTCTCATCTGTGTAGTAACTTCTTTGCTAATTCGTTTGTAGCTTAATTGGTTCGTATCGCCAAATATGATTGTCTATTTCGTACGTACCTTCTTTTAGATGGTTATGAGGGATCTTTCGTGCAACCACGACTCTTTTTCTTTGAAGGCATATTAGATGTGGATGACACATCTAATAGAAATATAATAATGAACTTAATTTAAATTATAAAAATATACTAACCACCAAAATCTGGGTCGTCTAGTGAACGGCAGTCGGCGTGATGTCACTATAGCAAGTGCGAGAAAATGTGTAATAACATCGATAAAGATAAAAAAACATGGTAAACATAATATGAGATATTAAAATTTCAAAATAAAATAAATTAAAGTAATGATAATATTCTTTTTTCTCATCGTTTCATAAGTTTAACATCGACAACCATCGAACAAATATCATGAAAATATCCACAAAGCTCAACGAGAACCGAAGTCACTACTGTTTTTGTCGATTTTCGGTATGCAATAGGAAGTAACTGTTGCATTATAATGTGTCAGTCGTGAATTTTCAATCTGATAAATTTTTTCTTTTTCATTTTCACGTTTCTAAAAATGTTGGACCAATATTCATCGGAAAGTCATAGAAAATGAAAAACAGATAGAAAATATTTTTTCCCTTTGGTTCTCAGGTTGAAACACGTAGTTGGAATCTCCTAATCTCCTCCCCGTCGTATTGGATGAAATTCTTTTTGAATCCCCATCGATTATAAATTGAACCTCGTATTTAAATCGAATCCACCCACTTATTATTCCCTTTTAATTGTATATAAATAGTGATAGAGAAGAGGCATGATTATCCATCGATCATAGACAAAACCACTCACATTGTGTTTATTATCTTCATGGCCTCTCCCTCATCTTTTTAATTCCAAAGTTGAGTCAATCTAACAATCTTAAATGGTATCAAGGCTTGCCAAGGGCATCTTCGATCCTGTGGCCACACTGGATTTCTTCAAATCCATGCCATCATTTGGATGAATCCCGTCTTTTCTCCAAGTGAAACTCACAACCACAAACTATATTGTGTGGAAAATGCAGTTCACTCCATTCCTCAATTGCTTCAACCTCCAAAGCTTCATCAGCGACGACAATCCTCCTACGGAAACCACCGAACACCACCTATTGTGGTAGAGGAAGGACCAACTCCTCTTGGGTTTTATCATCTCCTCACTGTCAGAAGAAATTTTGTCATCAGTGGTTTCGGTAAAATCTGCAAGTAAGATTTGGAAGGTACTCTCCACTGCCTATGGGAGTCCTTTCGAATCCAGAATCATACAACTGCAGATGCAGATTCAATTGAATTGCTTTGATAAATGTACTTACAATTATATATTAATCTAGTAAGATTTACATTTTCTATTTTAAAACTAATTTGTACATAATTGTAAATACCCTAACTAATTAACTCAACTGACAATGGATCCAGGCCTGGCCCGCGCGGACCTACTCCCATGTCGGGCCCCTATCAGAGGATTCGGGCAGTCAGAAGTTCCAGTAGCGGGAACATTTTCCATCCCGGTCACCCTGGGACGACATGCCCAAGCAAGGACGGTCGAGGTCATGTTCACGGTCGTGAATTTCACATCCGGATACAACGCCATCCTGGGAAGGACGGCGCTGCACGCTTTCCAGGCAGTAATGTCGTCGCTCCACCAGTGCCTCAAGTTCCCAACCGACGGAGGGGTTTGCACAGTCCGGGGGTCCCAGAAGAAGGCGCGCGAGTGCTACTTCAATTCAGTCGGCGAAGTAATGACGTCAGGCGAAGGCCTACCCCACTCGATGCGGGAACACATTACAAGACCCGAGCCGGCATCCCACACGACCCAAGTGGCCCTCGATCGGAGCGAGGTGCGAATGGGAAGGAACCTCCCGCAGAATATCAGGGAGGGGTTAGAGCAGCTCCTGAGGAAGAACGAGGACCTGTTTGCTAGCGAGTTGGGGGAGCTGAGCGGCGTGCCTAGGACGCTGGCGGAGCACAAACTAGCGGTAGCCCCGGGCGCCCACCCTGTCAGGCAAAAATTACGCCCGCTAAGGGCGGAAAAGAGGGAGGCGTCCGAATTAGAGGTCAAGAGGCTCCTCCAAGCGGGCTTCATCCGTCCAGTACGCTACCCCGCCTGGCTGTCCAACGTAGTGATGGTAAGGAAATCAGACTCGGGATGGAGGATGTGCGTCGACTTCACCAACCTGAACAAACGTGCCCCAGGGACAGCTACCCGCTGCCGTCGGTGGACCGGCTGGTGGACCAGAGCTCCGGATGCGGGATGCTGAGCTTCATGGACGCACACTCGGGGTACAACCAAGTGCCCATGGCACGGGAAGACGAGGAGAAGACGTCGTTCATCACAGAGATGGGCACATTCTGCTTCAGAGTAATGCCGTTCGTCCTGCGCAACGCCGGGGCGACGTTCCAGAGGCTAATGGATAAGATATTCGAGGCACAGATAGGCAGGAACGCGGAGGTATACGTGGACGACATACTCGTCCGGTCGAAGGAGGCCGAAACGCACTTGGCCGATTTAGAAGAGACCTTCGCCAACATCCGAAAGGCAGGGCTTAAGCTGAAAGCCAAGAAGTGCGCGTTCGGAGTCAAGGAGGGGCATTTCCTGGGCTTCCGAATCACACCCGAAGGAATCAAGCCAAGAGAAGAAAAGGTCGAGGCCGTGATGGCTATGAACCCCCTGCGGACGCTGAAGGAAGTCCAGAAGCTAAATGGAAGGGTGGCGACACTGAGCAGATTTCTGCCGAGAACGGCAGACCGTTTGAAGCCTTTTTTCCAACTGTTAAGGAACCCGGGACCCAGGGTGGTGTGGTCAGACGAATGCGAGGCGGCGTTCAGAGAGCTCAAGCTCCAGCTTTCAAGCCTGCCAACGCTCCGCCCCCCAACAAGGGGAGAACCACTCACCATGTACGTAGCATGCTCAGATGCGGCTGTCAGCGCAGTCCTGATCTCGGAAGCGGGAGGCACATAAAGGCCAGTATACTACCATTCCCGGTCATTAATAGGAGCGGAGGAGAGATACCCGGAAATCGAGAAACTAACCCTGGCGGTGGTCTCGACAGTCCGAAGGCTAAAACCGTACTTTCACGCCCACACGGTCACGATCCCAACAGCTTACCCACTACTGCAACTGCTGCAGAAGCCGGACGTCTCGGGAAGATTGACCAAATGGGTCATGGAACTTA
>LFYR01002110.1:97357-145734 GCA_001185155.1 Zostera marina
CAGCAATAACGGATGCGGCACAGGGATCGTGGTCAAATCCACAACAGGGGAGAAGATCGAGTATTCGATCCATTTCGAATTCTGGGCGACCAACAACGCAGCAGAGTACGAAGCCCTCCTCTCGGGGATCAGACTAACTCGCGCGCTAGGCGCGTCCAAGGTGCACTTCCACACGGACTCCCGGCTAGTAGCCAACCAAGTCAGGGGAGACTTCGTGTCCAAGGAAGACTCAATGGCGAGCTATGTGGCTGAGACGAGAGCGGCTTTGAGCAAGCTCGAAGAATGGAGGATCTCCCAAATAGGGAAAGAAAACAACGGGGAGGCCGACACGCTGGCCAAACTGGGAGCGTCCCCAGGAAAGACGGAGGCAAGGTGGATCCGGATCGAGAACCAAGAGCGGCCGACGACGACCAGCAGCCCCGGGTCGGCCAGAGCTTGCGGTGTGATAACATCGGGGGATTGGAGAACGCCAATCAGGAGGTTCATCGAGGCAGGCGAAGCGCCAACAGACCTGATGAAGCACTGAATCTGCTACCAGGGCTCGCGGTGGTGCGAGGTTGATGCCGGAGGCTTTGGAGTCCACGACGCACGCTCTACGTCAAATACCTGCAAGTGGAAACTAGGCGATTCTAATGAGACTCGCCGAGTTTCGTAGTGATGCTCTGGTGTGAGAGAGGAACTTGAATCGTGCCTTTGAGTGTCCCCTTGAGACCCTTTTTATAGGATCTCGGAGGGCGCAATCAAAGGCGGACATCGAGCCTATAGTCATATATGGTAACATTTATGACGTTGGCTGGCGGCGAGTAACGGTCGTAAGTCGCCGATTCAGGTATGGAAGTCGCCTAGTTAGGGCTAACTCGTCGAGTTTCTAGGGCCAAGATGTACAGTCTACCATACTACCGATCTTGCCTTAACTCGGCGAGTTATCCTGTATGTCGGCGACTTGGTTGTCCAATCGGGCGACTTACGGGCTAACTCGGCGATCTGGACGATGAACGTGTTCCGCACCGTGGGAGCTCTTCGGGGGTCCTGCCATAGCGACGGAGCCCTAGTCCTTATTGTAAGGCGTTGCTGGTAGTGACTGACGTAATCAGGCATGTCTCACCGGTACTCCCCCCTGAAGAGAGCACAAGAAATATGCGTGTATCGCCAGTACCCCCCCCCCCAACCAAGGTTCAATGTGTGTGATCCAGCACCAAGGCCAAAGCGACAAGATGAGATCGAATCATCCACCCACAGTGACGTAATGATTCAGAATCCATAGGCCAAAACGTCAAGAATAGATCGAGTTCCAGGCCAAGGTAACTCTGTTTATAGTCCTTCCCTGATCAGGGGCGACTGCACTGTGTTATCGAGGCCGAAGCGACAAGATAAATTCCGGCCAAAGCGACGGAATACGATTCAAGCCGGAGCGACAGAATCGGGTTCTTGCCAGAGCGATAGAACCAAGTTCTAGCCGAAGCGATAGAACTAATGTTTATAGTCCACTCTGATCAAGAGCGACTTAAAGTCCGCAACGACGGCCCCCTTCGAGGCTTTTTAGCGACAAGATGGGTTGAGATCGTTAAGGCCAAAGCGACAGAACGATCTCTGGTGTATCAAGGAAGAATGCGACAAGATACTTGGACTCACTATTAGAGTCTTATTCTGGCCAAAGCGATAGAATAATACCTGCAAAAAAGAAAAACATTCTGGCCAAAGCGACAGAATAATATCTGCAAAAAAGAAAACATCCTGCAAAAGAACTAGATCAGTCTAAAAACGCATATGACTATTGACCGATTTTACCTCTTGCGATATTCTTCTCTTTACTTTGATCAATCCTCGGTGAATCTGGCCGAAGCGATAGACTCACCGTGCTCATGTTTGACGACTTCTGGCCAGAGCGACAGAAGTGTCGGGAGAACTTGTGATACTCCTCCCTGAGTTTTGACAATTTCCGGTCGGAGCGACAGAAAAGTCGAAAGAGTTTGTGATACTCCCCCCTGAGGTTTGACAATTTCTAGCCGAAGCGATAGAAACGTCGGGAGAGCTTGTGATACTCCCCCTCGATGTTTAACGATCTCTAGCCGAAACGATAGAAATGTCGGGAGAGCTTTTGATACTCCCCCTCGAGATTTGACAATTTCCGGCCGGAGCGCCAGAAAAGTCAGGAGAGCTTGAGATACTCCCCCCTGAAGTTTGACGATTTCTAGCCAAAGCGATAGAAATGTCGGGAGAGCTTGTGATACTCCCCCTCGAGATTTGACAATTTCCGGCCGGAGTGACAGAAAAGTCGGGAGAGCTTGAGATACTTCCCCCTGAAGTTTGATGATCTCTAGCCAAAGCGATAGAAATGTCGGGAGAGCTTGTGATACTCCCCCTCGAGATTTGATAATTTCCGGCCGGAGCGACAGAAAAGTCAGGAGAGCTTGTGATACTCCCCCCTGAAGTTGTGGAAGGGGGCTTGTGATTTTCCCCCTAAGATACTATATGATATCCTAAGTCGGCGACTTAAGGTGTTAACTCGCCGACTTAGCATTGGGGTTGTTTTTTGAGAAACCTGGAGGTTCGCTGACCTAGATCGGCGACTTTCCTATAAACTCGGCGAGTCTTAGTATGAGCTGGCGGATCTCTTCGAGAATCCTTAGGATCTTGGGAAATATTCGCAAATTTTCCAAGTATGGAAATTTCCTCTACGTATCCCTTGATTTTTGCCCAAACTCGGCGAGTTTTCGAGAGACTCGCCGAGTTTGTGGATTTGGAAATCAATTAGCGATTTTTCTTCGCGTAATTTTTAGATTTTCCGGGGGGGTTTTGCAATTTGTCCAGGGTCTATAAATAGTGAGTTGATTTATTTTTTAATCCGCACATCACTTTCCCTGATTTTGCTTAAACCCTGATCCCTTTCTAAGTCGCCGAGTTTCTTCATAACTCGCCGACTCTCATCACAATCACCAGAACTTTCTTCCAAGTCGCCGAGTCTAATCTTAAATCGCCGACTTATGGCAGACGAACCGTCTCTCCCTAGATTGACAATGTCGGAGACCGAAGCTCTGGTCGCCGACATACTGAATGATGATATTGACGAAGGCTTGACGTGGGTGCTCGACACCGTTGAGTCTCCGATTCCCTCACCTTCGCGCGGTGGGTCGGAGATTTCGGATGCCGATGCGCCGCAGAACGTCAAGTTCTTGGCTACTGCCCGCGAGTTGCTTGGGTTAACTCCTGAAAACTCGCCAAATTCTCAAAAGAAATCGGCGAGTTTGACGGATGATTCCCTGGCTCTGGTCGTGGCAGAGCCTTCTGTTGAACCGGGTGAGATCCCCCCGACTCTTGCAGCTAAGTCGGCGAGTCCCCTTGGGAAGTCGCCGGCGAAAGGCAAGGGGGGTGTCCCCATGTTTAAGAGACCTCGCCGAGTAATTCAACTCAGATCGGCGAGTTCAGTACCAACATCGGCGAGTTCAGCACCTAAATCGCCGACATTGCCCCCAAACTCGGGGGATGTTTCTGAAGAACCTGAACCCACCAAGCGGTGGAATCTGAAGGGCTGATAGACGAATCTGAGAGGCCGAAGAAAAGAAAGAGGAAGCACCCTAAACATGCAAGGGATTCCTCTGAGAAGCCTGACGAGAGTAATGCCCCCATTCCTCATATTTATGGGATGGGTGGTAGAGGAAAGACGCACTTCCCCTCTGCGGAGGATGTACGGGTCCCTGAGCCCTTTGACTTTACTCAAGAGTTGCCAGTTGACCGTGGCCAGAGCCGATGCCGCAATGATCCTTCTGACGGATCGCACACTCCTCCTCCTCCTATGGAAATGGACAAGGATGGAGATCATGTGAACCTCCCGTTCTACGAGGGAGTGGAGAACCACACCGGCTATGCACACTGCGAGACCTTGCCGGGTGGTGAGATTAGACTGCTGCCCCTTAGCGACACGGACGAGGGGTCCTTTGAGGAGGTTTCTGTCAACGCACCTCTCGTGCCTCAAAACGAGACTGTGCATCCTTTTTCAATAACCTCTGCGCTTGAAGCCCGTGAAATTCTGCGCGGGGTTCGCATATCTGGGCATCTGCGATTTTGGGAATCGCGATATCAGCCCGCGAATCTTCCTCCCGCGGGGTTCCAAGCCATCCCCAGACTCTACTTCAGACACTTCTCAATGCTGCCAATTCCTGCACTGATGAGCGAAGTGTTGCTGCAAGGGGGGTCTCGCTGTAGCAGATGCAGGCAACATTTTTTGTCTATTTGAGAGGTTTCTCCAACATCTGTTGGAGCCTGAACATCCCTGCAACCGCCGCCTTGTTTTTCTGGTTTTTCAAATTTGTCAAGGCGCCCGCTTCCGAATCTGGTCGGTTGGGGTTAGCGAAGCGGTTCAGCGGAAGAGAGCTGATTATAGAACTTCCCACTAACTACGGGCCCCAGTGGAAGAGCGAGTTCTTTTTTATTGATTCTACATTTGTACGCGGGAGCCGCGAGAGGTGGGCCAACGCTCGCCACGTACACCTGGATGTTCCTTGCGCCCTGAGCAAGGCTGAACTGAAGCGGGTGAAGAAGATCTCTTCTGCTCTCGCTTCTTTCGAATGCGGGCAAGGAGTTCCTTTCGCTTTGTGCCAGCGAGAGGATTTTACTTTTTCTGACATGGCACACTACCTGCGGTCAGAGGACCCTTCTGGAAATCCGATTAAGAAGAAGAAGGGTGCACATCTTTACCGCGAGGCGGTCCTTCCACATTTGGCCGTGAGACTTCGCGGCGCTAAGCTGATTAGAGAAAGGAAGGCCCAAGAGACTGGCCCCCGCAGAACCTTCGAGACTGGGTCGAGCTCGAGGTCTGTTCCTGAATTCGCCCCCTTCCGCACCACTTTTGATTATCCGGGCTTGTTTGCCGATGAAGGGGTGCGAACGAAGGCTGCCCAGCTGCTTCTGACTAAGCCTGGGGACTGGATACGCGAAGAGCTTGACAAAGCTATATCTGTTGTAAGTGATTCACGATCGCTTTTCATTTATATGTGTTTCATTTTATTTTTCTAATTGATTGTTTTGTTTTGTAGGTCGCGTATTTATCAAATGCAACTATTGGGATGCAATCTGCGAACGACACACTCCGTTCTCAACAGGAGTACAACAAACTTGATGATAAGTATCAAGCTGTCTGCAAAGAAGTGTGGTCGTTGAGAAAGACCCTCCAACGGAATAAGAAGTTGGAGGAAAAAGCTGCTGAGCACGAGAAAGCGATGGCGGCAAAGAACAAAGAGTGTGCTGCGCGCACCTACTCCAAATTGCAAATCTTCGCCAAGACTGTGACTCCTTGAGAGAATCTGAGTCGCGTCTCGCTGCTGCCCTAAAAGAAGTTGATGGGCTGAAGACGCAGTTAAGTGCGGAAGTGGGAAATGCTATGGTTTCTGAATCGCAAATTCAGAAACTCAAAGTAGAACTTTCTGAATCCACTTCTGCCTTGAAAGATTTGGAAGATCGCTTCTCTCAGTCCACGGAGAAGTCGAAGAAGATGAAGGAAGCTCTGGACGCTTCTTCTGAAAAAGTCAAGGATTTGGAGTTCGAAGTTGATGGCCAATCTGATCAACTCCAGGACTTGAACTTTTTTGGTCCTCACGTGTTTACGAGTCTGCCCGCCAACTACATTTCAGATATTATGGCGTGGCTAGAAGAACATCCTGAAGTGCAGCTGGAGCACAAGGAGGCCTTAGATAAGATCAAAAGCGATGTTCGCGAAGCGAGGAAAGAAGATTGAACTATTATTGTAATAGATTTCGTCGGAGACCGAAGCTCTGGACGACGACATTTTGAACACCGACATAGATGAGAGCTTAGCGGCGGTGCTCAACACCGTCGAGTCTCCGATCCCCTCGCCTGCGCGCGGTGGGTCGAAGATTCCGATTGTCGATGCACTGTCGAACGATAAGTATTGTGCTACGGCCCGCGAGTTACTCGGGCTCACTCCCGAACACTCGTCGAGTTCTAACAAGAAGTCGGCGAGTTCGGGGTGTGACTCCATGGCTCTGGTCGTAGCAGAGCCTTCTATTAAGATGGGCGAGATTCTCCCGACTCTTGCTCCTAAGTCGGCGAGTCCCCTTAGGAAGTCGCCGACTAAGGGCAAGGGGGGTGTCCCCATCTTCAAGAGGCCTCGCCGAGTTATTAAACTGGGATCGGCGAGTTTGGAACCTAAGTCGCCGACTGAAGAAATTGTGCCCCTTCAAGTGGTGGCACCTGAGGGGTTGACTGATCTGGGAAAGAGGCCGACTGAAGAATCTGAGAGGCCTAGTAAGAGAAGAAAGAGAAAACATCCGAAACATGCGAAGAACTCTTCTCATGCTGTTGACGAAAGTAGTACCCCCATTCCTCCCACTCATGGGATGGAGAGTAGAGGAAAGAAGCACTTCCCCTTTGCGGAGGGTGTACGGGTTCCTAAGCCCTTTAATTATGATCAGGAACTAGAGCTGAACCGTGGCCAAAGCCGACGCCGCCCTGATCCAGCTGAGAAATACCAGACACCTCCTCCTCCCACGGAAGTGGACAAGGATGGAGACCATATTAACCTCCTATTCTATGAGGGAGTGGAGAACCACACCGGCTATGCTCATTGTGAAACCTTGTCGGGTGGTGAAATTAGGCTGCTACCCCTGAGCGACATGAGCGAGGGTTCTTTTGAAGAAGTTTCCCTGAATGCACCTCTTGTGCCGTAGACTGAGACCGCGCATCCATTTTCTGTTACATCTGTGCTCGAAGCCCGAGAAATTCTGCGGGGGATACGCATTTATGGGCACTTGCGATTTTGGGGGTCGCAATATCAACCCGCGAACCTTCCTCCTGCGGGGTTCCAAGTCATTCCCCGACTCTACTTCAGACACTTCTCTATGCTGCCCATCCCCGTATTGATGAGCGAAGTGTTACTATAAGGGGGCGTGTCGCTGTCACAGATGTAGGCAGCATTTTTTGTATATTTGAGAGGGTTCTCCAACATCTGTTGGAGTCTAAATATCCCTGCAACCGCTGCCTTGTTTTTCTGGTTTTTTAAGTTTGTCAAGGCTCCCGCTTCCGAATCTGGTCGGTTGGGGTTGGTGAAGCGGTTCAGCGGGCGTGAACTGATTGTAGAACTCTCCACTAACTATGGGCCGCAGTGGAAGAGGGTTAGCTGATGAAGCACTGAATCTGCTACCAGGGCTCGCGGTGGTGCGAGGTGATGCCGGAGGGTTTGAAGTCCACGACGCACGCTCTACGTCAAATACCTGCAAGTAGAAACTAGGCGATTCTAGTGAGACTCGCCGAGTTTCTTAGTGATGCTCTAGTGAGAGTGGAACTTGTGTTGTGTCCTTGAGTGTCCCCTTGGGACCCTTTTTAGAGGGTCTCGGAGGGCGCAATCAAAGACGGACATCGCGCTTATGGTCATATATGGTAACATTTATGACGTTGGCTGGCGGCGAGTAACGGTCGTAAGTCGGCGATTCAGGTATGGAAGTCGCCTATTTAGGGCTAACTTGCCGAGTTTCCATGGGCGAGATGTGCAGTCTACCATACTGCCGATCTTGGCCCTAACTCGGCGACTTATCCTTTATGTCGGCGACTTGGTAGTCCAATCGGCGACTTACGGGCTAACTCGTTGATCTGGACGATGAACGTGTTCCGCACTGTGGGAGCTCTCCGGGGGTCCGGCCGAAGCGACGGAACCCTAGTCCTTGTTGAAAGGCGTTGCTGGGAGTGACTGCCGTAATCAGGCATGTCTCACCAAGGGGTAAGCTGTGGCGGACTTCATTGTCGAACTCACACCACTCAATTTGACCCAACCTTGGGTTGTACAAGTAGACGACTCGAGTTGTAGCACAGGCTCAGGTATCGGAGTGAAAATCCATAACCCGGATGGAAAAAACTACGAACGCTCGGTACGGCTTCACTTCCGGGCCTCTAACAACGTCGCGGAATATGAAGTAGCCATACACGGCCTGAATCTGTTAAGAACTCTCGGCACTGAGAATGTCACGTTCTGCACTGACTCCCAGCTCGTAGCTCGGCAAACCACTGGTGAATTCGCTTGCAAGGAACCACAAATAATTAAATATGTGGAGGCATTGGTAGCACTCACCAAGCAGTTTGCTGAGTTCAGAATCGAGTAAATCCCTCGAATTCAAAATTCCCCCGCCGACGCTTTGGCATGTTTAGCGTCGGCCTGGGAGGGAGGGCAGCGCGAGATATTAGTAGACTTCATACTCCAGCCTACATACCAAGTATTGACTGTTATCTCCGACCCTCAAGAGGATTGGAGGCAACCGATATTGGCATTCATTCAGAATGGAGTACTTCCTGAAAATAAAGGAGAGGCCAAAAAGTTGAAACATAAAGCGGCAAAGTACTGTGACCTCGGAGGGGTGCTTTACAAAAAAGTCCTTCGATAGCCCGTTGCTACACTGTTTGGCCAAACCAGATACGGATAAGGTTATTCAAGAAGTACACGAAGGCTCGTGCGGGCTCCATGAGGGAGGAAGAGCACTGACCTTCAAAATCATAAGGCTGGGATATTATTGGCCCACTCTAAGGTTGGAAGCTCGCACTTACGTCCGCAAGTGCCGAGCATGTCAGCTGCACAGCCCCATCCAGCAGAAACCATCCGTGAACATGACTCCGATTCTGAGCTCGATCTCGTTCGCAAGGTGGGGACTGGACATCGTAAGACCATTCCTCCCTCAACATCCTAGGCTCGGTTCATCTTTGTAGTAGTAGATTACTTTACAAAGTGGGTCGAGGCTCAGGCTGTAGCGAAAATCACTCAGGATGCGGTAGTTAAGTTCGTCTACCGCTCCATAGTCTGTCGATTCGAAATTCCCCAACACATTGTCACGGACAATGACACACAATTCACAGGGGGGAATTTTCAAGAATGTACGAGGACCTAAATATAAAACTCCACTTGCCTCCGTTTACCGACCTCAGGCAAACGGGCAAGTGGAGGTCACCAACAAGGCCATCGTACAAGGATTGAAAAAGAAAATCGAATCAGCTAAGGGGACTTGGGCAGACAAGTTGTGCGAAATCCTATGGGCATATCGCACAACGAGTAAAAACCTCACGGGAAACACCCCTTTCGCTATGACCTATGGAGTGGAAGCAGTCGTACCGATCGAGATGAGTATGCCAACATATCGAGTTTCGAAGTACGACGAACAAACAAATGACCAAAACCTAGCTACAGAGCTAGAGTTGAGGGATGAAACCCGTGACGAGGCGGACCTGCGGAACGAATCGTACAAGGCAAGCATATCAAGGTACCACAATCGCCAAGTTTGCAAAAAAGTCTTCCTGCCAGGAACTCTCGTCATGCGGAAAGCTAGCATAACATAAAGGAATAGACCAAGAAATAAATTGTCATCCAACTTCGAAGATCCCTACGTCGTCGAAGAGGAGATAAGGCCAGGAACTTATCATCTACGGCGACAGGATGGAACAATGGTGCCAAACACCTGGCACGCGGACAACATGCAATAGTACGACGCATAGTACTCATCGTATTTCGTTTATTTTCTTTAATTTTCCTAATATGTATGTTAGTCAATCATAGAACTCTCTCTTTATGTTATAACCCGCAAGGATACCCTAAAAAGTATATTTTGTCGCTTCGGCCTCAGTAGATCAAGGATCATTCCGTCGCTACGGCCCCAATGATCCTATCCCATCTTGTCGCTTCGGCCTTGATGCGGATCAACAGTCACTCCATCACTACGACCGGAGTCAGACTACACTCTCAGGGTCCAAATCCAGGATTAGTACGAACAAGTCCAATTTAGGCATGCAAACCTAGAATTGCGATCACAACCCTTATTCGCACATGCGAATCAGGAATTAGTGGGTTTTACATCAATTTATCACTCAAACTATTTTCAACCCTAAAAGTTAATTTAGAAGTATAAATCATTTTCGAGTTTAACTAGCGACTGAACTACGATTCGTACGACCAAGCTTACGCCCGGAGTGGCTAAGTAAGGTTAGCAGAATCTAACTTACGTCCAGAGAGGCTAAGTTACGATTTGTGAATCTAGTTTCAAGCTTAGGTTACAACTTCAAAATATTTATATAAAAAATTAACAAAGAAAAGCAAAATAGTTCATTGATTGATAAAAATATTACAAAAAATCCACTGCAAAATTAAGTCTAATCCTCTTCTTTCCTCGCTTCCCGAACATCGCTCTTTATCTTATCAAGAGCTTCTTTGTGTTCCAGCTGCACTTCAGGATGTTCTTCTAGCCACGCCATAATGTCAGTCACGAAATTGGCAGGAAAGCTCGGAAACACATGAGGACAGAAAAAGTTTAAGTCTTGAAGTTGGTTAAATTGACCATCTACTTCAAACTCTAAGTCCTTCACTTTCTCGGAAGAAGCGTCTAGTTCTTCCCTCATCTTTCTCAACTCCTCCGTGGATTGAGAGAAGCGGTCAGTCAGATCCTCTCACTCAGAGTTGGGCTTAGAAAGATCTACTTGAAGCTTCTGAATTTGTGATTCAGAAGCCATCGCATTGCCAACCTCCGCACTCAGCTGCGTTTTCAGTTCTTCAATCTGTTTAAGAGCATCAGTGAGACGCGATTCAGATTTCACCAAAGAGTCGCGTTCTTGGAGAAGAGTAGAAATCTCAAGTCTATATGCGGCGCACTCTTTATTCTTCGCCATCATCGCTTTCTCATGCTCAGCAGCTTTTTCTTCCAATTTCTTGTTGTTTTGGAAGACTTTCCTCATCGACCACACTTCTATACAGACAGCTTGATACTTGTCATCAAGCTTATCATATTCCTATTGGGATCGAAGCGTGTCGTTACATGACTGCATCCCAACAGCAGCATTCGATAGATACGCAGCCTATAAAAAAAACAATTAGATTAGCACAAAAATAAATAAGTCAAATAAGATGCGAGTTTAGGTCACTTACAGCAAATAGAGATTTAGTGAGCTCCTCTCATATCCAATCTCCATGCTTCGTCAATAACATTTTGGCAGCCCTCGATCACACCTCCGCATCCGCAAACAGGCTCGGATAATGAAAGGTGGATCGGAAAGGAGCAAACTCTGGTGCTGACCTCGAGCACGATCCAGGTTCAAACGTGCCACGAGGACCAGATTCCTCAGTCTTCCTGATCTGAATCAACTTGGCACTACGCAACCTCGCAGCCAAGTGAGGGAGCACCGCTTCGCGGTAGAGATGTGCCTCCTTCTTCTTCTTGATAGGCTTGCCAGAAGGATCTTCCGACTTCAGATAGTGTATCACATCAGAGAAGGTAAAATCCTCACGCTGACACAAAGCGAAAGGAATCCCTTGACCACATTTGTAGGCTTCAAGGGCTGAGGAGATCTTCTTCACATCCTTAAGTTCCGACTTGCTCAGTGTGGAAGGAACGTCCAAGTGTACGCGCCAAGTGTTGGCCCAACCCTCTCGACTTCCGCGTACGAACATTGATTCAACAAAAAAGAACTCGCTCTTCCACTGCGGTCCGTAGTTGGTGGGGAGTTCGATGATCAGTTCACGCCCATCAAACCTCTTAGCCAACCCCAACCGACCAGATTTGGAAGCGGGAGCCTTGACAAGTTTATAGAACCAGAAAAACAAGGCAGCGGTTGCAGGGATATTCAAACTCCGACAAATGTTGGAGAATCCTCTCAAATATATAAAGAAAGCTGTCTGCATCTGCGACACGCCAGCTTGTAGCAACACTTCACTCATCAACATAGGAATGGGTAACACGGAGAAGTGTCTGAAGTAGAGTCGGGGGATCGCTTGAAACCCCGCATGAGGAAGGTTAGCAGGTTGGTATTGCGACCCCCAAAATCGCAAACGCCCAGAGATGCGCACTCCTCGCAGAATGTCTCGGGCTTCACGTACAGACATGACAGAAAAGGGGTGCACGGTATCCGTTTGTGGCACAAGGGGAGCATTCAGAGAGACTTCCTCAAAGGACCCTTCGCTCACGTCGCTTAGGGGCAGCAACTTAATCTCACCACCCGACAAAGTTTCATAGTAAGCATAGCCGGTGTGGTTCTCAACTTCCTCATAAAAAGGAAGGTTGATGTGGTCTCCATCCTTGTCCACTTCAGTGGGAGGAGGAGTCTTTGATCCTTCAACCGGATCAGGCCCCGAGTTTTAGGGCAATGTCGGTGATTTAGATGACAAACTCACCGATGTTTGCTCAGAACTCGCCGATCCCAGGTAAATAACTCGGCGAGGTCTCTTGAAAATGGGGACACCCCCCTTGCCTTTAATCGACGACTTCCCAAGGGGACTCGCCGATTTAATCGCAAGAGTTAAGGGGATCTCGCCACTTCAACAGAAGGCTCGGCCACGACTAGAGCCCCGGAGTCACGTCCCAAACTCGTCCATTTCTTGGTAGAACTCGGCGATTTCTTAGGCGATTTGGGGAAAATGATGTGCGGATTAAAATAATCGATTCGCTATTTATAGACCCTGGAGAAATTGCAAAACACCTTCGGAAAATCCAAAAATTACGCGAAGGAAAATCGCTAATTGATTCTCGAATCTCCAAAACTCGGCGAGTTACCCACAAACTCGCCGAGTTTAGGCAAATATCACGGGATACGAAAGGGAAACTTCCATATTCGGAAAATTTGCAAATATTTTCCAATATCCCAAGGATTTTCTAAGAAATTCACCAGCTCATAGTAAGGATCGCTGAGTTTGTAAGAAAAATCGCCGATCCAGGTAGGCAAACTTCAAAGTTGCTCACAAAACCACCCCAATGCCAAGTCGCCGAGTTAGAACATTAAGTCACCGACTTGGGGTATCACATAGCATCTTAGGGGGGGAGTATCACAAGCTCCCTTCAACGCAACAAAAGGAGAGTATCACAAACTCTCCACGACACTTCTGTCGCTTCGGCCAGAAGTTGTCGCAATTCGGGAGGGAGTATCACAAGCTCTCCCGACATTTCTGTCGCTCCGGCCGGAAATCATCAAATTTCGAGGGGGAGTATCGCAAGCTCTCCCGATATTTCTGTCGCTCCGGCCGGAAATCGTCAAATTTCGCAGGGGAGGGGGGGGTATCGCAAGCTCTCCCGACATTTCTGTTGCTCCGGTCGGAAATCGTCAAATTTCGAGGGGGAGTATCACAAACTCTCCCGACATTTCTGTGGCTCCGTCCGGAAATCGTCAAATTTCGGGGGGAAGTATCACAAGCTTTCCCGACACTTCTGTCTCTTCGGCCGAAAGTCGTCAACATGAGCACGGTATATCTGTCGCTTCGGCCAGATCTACCATGGATTGGTTCGAGCAAAAGGAGAATATCACGAGAGGTAAAATCGCACGGTAAGTTCAATTGGTCAATAATAATATGCGTTTTAGACTGATCTAGTTGTTTTGCAGGATGTTTTCTTTTTTGCAGGTATAATTCTGTCGCTTCGGGCAGAATCAGGTCTATCTTGTCACTTTGGTCTTGATAAACCAAAGTCATTCTGTCTCTTTAGCCTTAATGGTCTCAACCCACCATTCCGCTTATTTGCATTGATGGGTTGACCGTCGTTGCGGACATAAAGTCGCTCTTGATCAGGGTGGACTATAAACATTAGTTCTATCACTTTGGCTAGAACTCAATTCTGTCGCTTCGGCCAGAATCAGGTTTTGTCGCTTCGGCCAGAATCCATCTTGTCGCTCCGGCCTTGATTAACACAGAACAGTCGCTCTCGATAAGGGTTAAACTATAAACAGGTAGTTCTGTTGGCCTGGAACTCGATTCTGTCGGTTCGACCCGGCAGAGTCAATCCATTCTGTCGTTTAGGCCTTAATGGATACGTAATCAGTACGTCACTGTGGACGGAATGATTCGATCTCATCTTGTCGCTTTAGCCTTGATACGGATCACACATAGAACCTTGGTTGGGGGGGTACTGACGATACACGCATGTTTCTTGTGCTCTCTTCAGGGGGGAGTACTGGTGAAACATGCCTGATCACGGCAATCACTCCCAGCAACGCCTTTCAACAAGGACTAGGGTTCCGTCGCTTTAGGCCAGACCCCCGGAAGGCTCCCACGGTGCGGAAAAAGTTCATCGTCAAATCGTCGAGTTAACCCGTAAATCGCGATTGGACTACCAAATCGCCGACTTTAGGGATAAGTCGCCGAGTTAGGGCCCAGATCGGCAGTATGGTAGACTGCACATCTCGCCCCTGGAAACTCAGCGAGTTTGCCCTAAATAGGCGATTTCCATACCTGAATCGCCGACTTACGACCGTTACTCGCCGCCAGCCAACGCCATAAATGCTCCCATCTATGGCAATAGGCGTGATGTCCGCCTTTGATCGCGCCCTCCGAGACCTTATAAAAAGTGTCCCAAGGGGACACTCAAAGGCACAACACAAGTTCCACTCTCACCAGAGCATCACTAAGAGACTCGTCGATTCTCACTAGAATCGCCTAGTCTCTACTTGTAGGTATTTTACGTAGAGCGCGCGTCGTGTACTCCAAAGCCTCCGGCATCACCTCGTACCACCGCGAGCCCCTGGTAGCAGATTCAGTGCTTCATCAGAGGACGCCGATACAAAAGTTCTTCGAAACAGGCGAGGGACCAAGTAACCCAATGGAGGCTAGGAAGTTGAGGAATCGAGCAGCATGGTTTGTCACAGCCCGGGGAAAACTATACCGCTGGTCAGTTGCGGAAGAGGCCCCGCTTCGAATATGTGTCTCCAGCGAGAACGGTCGGGCGATCGCGCGAAGCATTCACGAAGGGGAAAGCGGCGCCCACCAAGGCGATCGGGCCCTAGAAAATCAGGTGGCCAGGCAGGGTTACTACTGGCCAGAGTCGATAAAGGACTCCGAGGGGATAGTGGAAAGGTGAGACGAGTGCCAGAGACACTCAAGAGTCCAGAGGCGACCATCCATCATGATAAAGGAAGTGACTATGCCCGTCCAATTCGCGCGATGGGGTATCGACATTGTCGGCCCGTTTCCCCCAGCATCGCAGGGGAGGAAATTACTCTTTGTGGCAGTGGACTACTTCACTAAGTGGGCAGAAGTGGAGGCCACGAACGCGATCACGGAGCAGAATGTAGTGAATTTCGTGTTCAGGAGCATCATCTGCCGATTCGGGGTCCCGGTCCAGATAGTGACGGATAACGTGACGCAATTCGTGGGGAAGAGGCTAAGGGAATTCTGCGAGGACAGCGAGAGATCAAGCTGAGCTTCGCCCCGGTCTACCACCCATAGGCAAACGGACAAATGGAGGTCACGAACCACACGATCGCGTCCATCCTGAAAAGGAAGGTGGGAGAGCACCCGGGGACATGGACGGACAAGGTCCCGGAGACCATGTGAGCCTACCGAACAACGATCCGGATACCGAAGAGGCAGACACCGTTCGTGCTCGCCTTCGGAATTGAGGCAGTAGCCCCTGCGGAACTGGTATGGCCAACGGCCAGGATAGAACAATTCCAGCCGGAGATAAACAACAAGGCACTTTTCCTGGCAGGGGGGGACTTGGAAGATAAAAGGGAGGAGACTGCCATCTGGGATCTCGCGTACAAGCGGAGGGTGACCAGATACCACAACGAGAGAGTAGCGGAGAAGAACGTGGCACCGGGCGACTTAGTCTTAAGGAACGCCAAAGTAACGAGTGTGGATCAAACAAAGGGAAAGTTGTCGTCAAGATGAGAAGGCATGTATGTGATCATGGACGAGGTCCTACCCGGGATCTTCCGCCTGGGGTACGAAGACGGCCATCCCATAGAAAGAACTTGGCACGCGGACAACCTAGAAAAATTCAAGCAGTAGAACCGCGCTGGGGAAGCGGAGAAACAGGGAAACGAACGGGGCAAGCCCTTTGTACATTTTTGTTTCCCACTTTTCTTTTTCCTACCACAATGACTTTTGCCGCGGAAAAGAAACGGCTGTGAAACACAACAGTAGATGAGTACTAAGCAAAGAAAAAAGCAAGGCCTTGCAAGATGCCCGAGGGGCCGCGTGATACCTCACCCCCCTCCCCCGGGGCGTCCCGCGCAAGGAAAAGAAAAATGAGAGACGCAGGAGGGCCGGTCGAGCGCACCTAAGGCCGATAGGCCATAAAAGGGCCCACGACCGGCACAGACAACCCAGAAACGATAGTAAGAGAAAAGCGGAAGTAAAATAGTAATAAAAGAGAGAAATGTTTTATGTTACAGGAAAAAAAGAGTGCAAAAAACAAAAAAGAACAAGGAAATCATGACGGGGGGTCGGCGAGATGTAATCGGCAAGATCGGCTTCCAGGTCCTCCTCCTCGCCAACATAAGTGTGAGGCTGTTCAGCAGGTGGCTCGGCTCCGTCAGCGGCCTGCCAGCGCTCCCACTCCGACGGGGTCCGGGGCACAACAGCAAAGGTGAGTTCGGGGCAGGCCAGATGATACATGACGCGGCAGTGCTCATAACCCTTCCAGAAGCCCGCACGCTTTTCCACCGCCATCCGGCCAGCAGGTCCGGTAGTCGGAAAACTTGGCATGAAACCGGGTCGACAAAGCAGACGCGGCCCCAACGTGGTCCTCGGCGAGCTTCTTGGCGTGCGCGGTCGCGAGGTCAAGAGCCTCCTTGGACTCGGTGGCGCGAACCTCATCCCACGTGACACGGCACTCGAGGCTCGTCACCTGCTTATCAGCCTCGACGAGGGCCTCCTCCAGAGCGAGCTTCTCGCCAGACGCTTTCTCCAGTTGAGCCCGGTACTTCTCCGCGGCCTCGAATGCTTCCATCACAGCCTGGTCCCACGCAGCTACGGCGCCCGATACCTCAAAGGAGAGAGTCCTCACACGCTCCTTGAGCCGACGGAACTCCTCCTGCAGATCCAAACCCCGTTGGAGACGGACGTGAGGGAGAGCGGCCCCGCATAGGCTGTCAACGTACAAGTCTTCATCGAGCACCGAGGCATCGCGCGCAAAAAGGGACTTGTACTCGACTTCATCCTGGAAGAATGGCTGCAGCAGATTGAAGCCCTTCAGGAGTATCCCCGCCATCTGGGGAACAACAATGGAGGGGTTGGGGAAAGTAGGTTCCGCGGGATACTTCCCGACGAGAAAGGCGGAGTCCAGGGCCACGTCGAATCCTTGACGGTCCAGCATCCCTCCCTCCAGGACATACTTGGGCCCAGTAAGACCACGTCGAGACCCTTCCCCGATCTCGGTCCACCGAGGAGCGTCAGGAGAGAGGCCGGAATCCTGCGAAGTCGTGGCGGTACGCCTGGCCAAGCGCGCATTGACCAGTGGAGGGTTGGCCAAGTTGTCACCCCCAGAGCTTCCGACACTCAACTCCAAGGAAAGAGAGGGGGTGTCTTCCAAAATGATCCGGGATGTCGCTTTCTTTTTCGTTCTTTTTCGAAGAGGCGAAGAATCCTCCCGTCACAGCTATGAGCGTCAGCAGGCCGAAGGTGATCTTCAACGGATTAGCCAGCTCCGATGCGGTCGGGCTTCACGGGGCGACGCTCAGAGAGCCGGGTGAGTAGGCCATGCGCCTCAAGTTCAGCCACGGTCAAACGCGACGCAGGGACAATGCCAGTAAGGGTCCTCAGGGTACCCAGCGGGGGGCATCTCTCGGGAGGGTCGACAAGAGGTCCGAGACAAGACAGTTTCACGAAGAAGAACTGGTCGCGCCAACCATGAACACGATCAGGCAGCGCTTCGAAAAGAGTCTTCCGGGGGAATCCACACGATGCAACCAAGATACGGTTCCGATCACTCGTCATCGGATACATGTGGAACCAATTGAAAAATAGGGGCACAGTAGGTTCAATATCGCAAGCAGCGCAAAGAGAAGAGAAAATAAGAATGCGCTCGGCGGCACCAGGTGGAAACTGCGAGAGTGACACCCGACAGTGATTGAGGAGGGCTTGGAAGAGTGGAGGAAGTGGCAGGGTCATACCAATCTCAGCGTAGGGAACGTAGACCGCAACGTGCCCAGGAGGAGGATGGGAGGCAACAAGGTCCCCAACCATCTTGTACTTCGCAGGGTCCTTGTACTTATACATCTCCTTCAAAGCCTTGGCACAGGCGGAAAGAGAAGCCTTCGTGAGCGGGTTCTTGGGATCAGGAGGTGGAGTGAAAGCATGGTGGATGATATCATCGACCAGAAGGTCAGGGGAGACATGGGAGGAAGACATTACAGCCCTGCAAGGAAATCGCCAAGTTCAAATAGAGCGGGAAAGAGGGGAAGTAAAAAAGGAAAGTAACTGAGGTAGAAGAAGGCAGTAAATATTTATAAAGAGGGGGGCACAGAAGACGAAGAGTCGCGAATACCTGGATTCATCAGAGGTCGGGAACCTAGAAGAACGGCCCAATAAGGCGTAACGGAGCCGGAAGCCCAAAAGGGAAGGAAGCGAGTCGTGGGGCCGACGGATGGGGGCCGGACGAGTGGGGAATCGGCGCGACCGACGGAGGCCCGAGGGGCCGACGAGGCGTCACCCGGAGGCTGAAGAGCACTGGGGGCCCGGGAAAAAGGATCGGCGGACGAGCAAAGCTCGAGTAGGACGTGGGCCTGATCGATGGCAGACGGTGAGGGTAAACTAACGGCACAAACTGAAGCACGAAAGGAAAAGAGACGTACAAAATTTAAAAGGGACGCGAGGCTTCAAAATAGTATTAAGTGCTAAGTTTCTATTACAAACCCGAGAGCACTACAAAATTACAGCAAAAGCCAAAAGATGCCCTAAACTACAAAACAAGAAGAAAAAGCAAAACAACGCCGGAAAGCAAGTCGGAGGAACCACATGACCTCCCTCCGAGCACAACACAAGGAGGAGAGAGGAGGAGGTATCCCCAGACGGCGCACCTACACGGCCAAACAGACCCATGGCCCATAGGGACCGGGCCGAAGCAGCCCCCGAACCCAACGCGAGCGGAGGCCTAGTGGCCCGACTTCGGCGGCCCCGACAAGAAGTGCCGCAAGTCAGTAGCAGGGAGGGACGAGGACCCAGGTGAGAGACGACAACCGCGAGAGCGCCGCCGCCGACCCCCACCAGCAACAGGGACAGCAGAGGCCGAACCGCACAAGGAGCAGCAGAAGCTGGACGTGGCAGCAGCAGCAGAAGAAACCGGGGTTCCAGAAGAAGATGGAGCGTCGGCCTGGCGAAGTTGCGCGAGGCGGCGGTGGATGTCAATGAAGACGGAGTTAAGCCGCTGGCTCTCCGACACAGCAACAGAATGGAAGGAGCTAGCAGACAACAGTAAGCACTCAGCCCAAGCGGAGTGCTGGAGCTTCACCTTAGGACCAAACTCCTCCAGTAGATCTTGGACGGCCATCGATTTTGTTTTTCTGGTTGTCAAAGAAAGCGGATGGAGAATACTTATAGACACGTGAAGAGGGAAGGCGTGGGTCATGAGACGCCATAAAGAAAGTTAGGTGGGCGGCTCTTTTGGCCCCCCGGCCCGGGGGGGAGTACTATTGGTACCAGGGACCGTCGAGTTGGGCCCCGGACCAGACAGGCCACAGGCCTGCTAGGCCCTAGGGTAGATAGTTATAAATACCTCCCATGGTGCAACAGGGAGGGGGATCGGTTACCTGGAATAAGAATACTAGAGAGTTGTGTGTGTAAACACCCGAGCGCGAGCCCACACACCATCAATAAGGGTAACGAAAAATGAAATCTATCAAATGAAAAATGAAATCTAGCAAACGAAACCCAAAACCATGACTGCGAAATGGAATAGTAAGGCGAAGATGGGATCTAGCAAACAAAACCCAAAACCATGAGTTCGAAATGAAATCTATCAAACGAAAAATGAAATCTAGCAAACGAAACCTAAAACCATGAGTGCGAAATGGAATAGTAAGGTGAAGATGGAATCTAGCAAACGAAACCAAAAACAATGAGTGTGAAATGGAATAGTAAAGCGAAGATAGCGTTATTCGAAAACAAAGTGTAACCCATGAAATGGCTGAAATTCGGAAAAAAGAAATGTTTTTGAAGAACCCATTTCATCCAAACCAGAGATAAGGCTAGCAACTAGCATCTGTAGACCTATATATAAGCTCAGGTAGCATCTGTAGACCTATAAGTGTATACATATAAGGTCAGGCTCATCTATAGACCTAAGAAGCTAGCCTCTATAAACCTAAAAAGTTAACATATTAAAAAGATTTTAAAAAGCTTTAAACGATTTTTAATGAAAAATTAGGATATTGAAATCAAACCATTGACTTATCATCCAACGGCTCTGACATAAATTTCGCACGGTGAGAATTTCTCGCCTGATACAAATTCATTATCTTTAGGGGTGATCGAGATTCTGGGTACCCGGTACCCGTCCCGTCCCTGCTGGCTGCTGGCCATATTCGGGTACGAGGATGAGGATTGAAATCCCTGCCTCGGATAATCTCCGTACCTGGGGAAAATTGCATATAGTCGACCCTATATAATATTTTATATAAATAACCTTATATAATATATTAAATACATAAGTTTATATTTAAAATATATTCATACAAAAATTATATATAACCTCTATAATATTGATAAAACATAATAACACATATAACATAAAAATCTAAATTCTCAAATAAGTGAAATAACTTTAACCTCTATACCATTGAACATCTTCTCATTTCCAAATCCACATATAATTTTTAACTATTTAGACTATTTATATTTAATTCAATATTTTAATTACATTAGTAAATATTAAGTAGTAACATTAGTAAATTATTGTTTAAAATAAATTTTAAAAAATAAATATTTTTGTCGGGGACGGGGAAGATTTTTGGGTCTGGGTATTTCCCCATACCCACTCACCCCTAATTATCCCATTTACACCCCTAATAGTGAGTCAAAAGAATATGAAAGGTCTTTACATGAATTTTACAAATTATATAAGAATATGAATTCCATGTGTTTGATCTAATATGAAGAATTATGATGATGGCATTAGTTTTCAAACGAATATATATATGTTTCTGTAACAAGGCTACTAAAGAGATGATTGGTTGGATAACGTACTTGAGGATTTGGGTTTTAGACAGAGGAGATCAGCGTTTTAGACAGAGGAGACCTACTTAAGGTTCGGATTCGGGTCAAAACTCGATTTCCTACCAGGACGGATCCAGATACATACTTTTTATCCCATAGCAGCAAATAATTAAGCTAGTTTGTGCTTGTAAATAAATTTGATTGTTCTAAATCCGGAATATTTATCATCTAATCTTCATTCCCACGATAGTGTGTGTAACCGGCAACTACGTCGATCCCGTTGGGAAAACATACCCTCGGTTAATTCTAATTTCATTTATCTTCTCCTTCTTATTGTTTGTTAATCGGTGAATTCAGACTCTCGACGTATGAGTTTAGTAAGTTTTTGGCATTTTGTTATTGAGAGCACGATAATTTCTGCCTCGTTTTTATATCTCTTGCACTGTATAATTAAAAATAACAACCATCAGTAGTCCAGGAAAAAAAAGACAACATAAAAATAGACATAAGAAAAAAGAGTCAAATCTGTACTATTTATACAAGATCTAGATTCAATCATTAATTTGTAAGATTGCTAAATCCAGAATAATCTAACTATTAATATCCAACTCCAAATGAAAATGAAGATATAAGATTTAGTCTTTTTTTTTACCTGAAAATTGCTGTGAATTTGTGATCATATAAACCATAGTTTAAATGGAAATTCCCAAGAAAAGAATATGGATTATAATTTTAGATTCTTTTCATTTAATGATGATTTGAAGTCTCGATTACAATTAGTTTTCCATCGTTTATAAATAACCAAAATCCCATATCCATTCATCTCGTTTTTTATTTTATTTCAGAGAAGTCAGAAAATTGAGAACAGACCACTGCGACCATCTCGGGGAATATGGAGAAACGAAGCTCCAAGGAAATGGATCATCACGGTAAGATGACTGATAATTCGTCATCTTCTTGTGCTTTGTTTTTCTCGATTTTTTTTTTTCATTGAAAAAAAAAATGAAGGAAACACGTGATTTCAAGATCTATTTACACTTTTTTTTATCTGATTGCGTCATTTTCTCAAACATCTAATGAGATACAGCAGCAGCAGCAGCAGGTGCAGGTCAGAAGCAACACTTTGATAAGCAAGAATTTGATCTAACCAAAATCGTTCGTAACGATCATCTCAATGTTCCCCTTTCTTCAAGGAAGAGTAGATGGTATTCTTTCTTTACTTAATTACTTTTAACATCATGGGTCCGGCCGGGTCTGACCCGACCCATACTCATCATCCCTAATTAAGAAGATTTTAATTTTTCTTCTTTCATTAATATTAATGTCAACTTCATTTTTCATTCTTGTTCCTCCTCTATCTCAAGGTTTGTTGGTGGAAAGACTCCCGCGACACCCGAAGAAAGGGATCTTAGTGTAAGTCACTCTTCAGTTTTTGTTAATCTCACGCGATTTCGTTATCTTTTCAGTATTCTTGATTGAAAGAAAGTCGAAACTATTTCTTTCAATCGCGGTCACAGTCTATGTCTATTTAAACCCTTCAAAAACCTTTCCTGTGAAGTTCAATGCATTATACATGCATGTTTCATCTAGATTTTATTAATCAAAGTAATTACTCGTTTGATCGAATTTATTTAATTTTCACGAAATTAGTTATATTAAAACAATAATGACGGAAGGGCCGATAAGTCTCGGCCAGGCGACCGACCGGCCTTCTGTACTAAATTGTTAATTAAATTAAGGGCGCGACCAATACCCATATCCACTCCTCGATGGAGACTTTGGGTAGTTCGGATCAAGTGAAAATCTTTGATCGGGTTAAAAATGGTATCGGGTATTACCTAAACCATGACAAGTAACAGTAAGTCCTATTCTAGGGCAAATACATTGAAATAAGCAAAGTAAAAAATAATGAATTGTTTGGAGTGATTTTTATTGATAATAATTCCTCATAGTTTTCTGAATTGATTTTTGGTGAATGTAGAATAATGATACATTGATGATAAAGAGGCAGAGATTAACGAATGAGTCGGCGGCAAATCCCAATGAACGTATGTATATTGGAATTGAAATTATCAGCGTATATATTATCATTATCATGCATTATCATTATCATTGAATTTTGCAGCAATAAGGGCGAAACAAACGGCAAACCCTAGCGGTGCGCCACCGCCGCGATATCCAAACACCCAAATCACACAGTCAAGAAAACAAGGGAAACTTCATGTTAATCAGAGGAAACAAAACCAAGGAAGCCATGCTACTTTTATTCAACAACCATTACAGAAGGGCAATATGAATTCAGCAAAGAAGAATATTAGTAGTGTGGACAAAGCCGCCGAGCCGTCAAAATTAAAGAATTTGGGATCGAGAAATGGTAAAAGAATACCGGAACAACAAATGAAGCTTCCAAACGGCGATAACCTAATTACTATCGGTCTCGAATATAAGAAGTATCTGAAATTTGAAGATAATGTTACTCAATACTTTGAAAATGAGTAGAGCTGGTTGTGGCAAAGAAATTTGAGAAATAAGGAACAAGATACATTGGGTCCAGGCTTCTAGCTAGTTTGATATTATTTATGAGACTTGTTATATTTTAGATTTATGTTATTTGGGTTTGAATTGAAATACATATTTACATATCTTGTAAATAGCAAACAGTGTTTTTTTTATAATCTTAACTAATCTCCCATTAATTTGGGAATTAGGTTAAGTATCAGATGCGACCAGGCTCGATGCTACACTGTAAGGTAATCTCTCATGTGGCTTGACTTGTATTGACTAATCTTTTGGATTTGACTTTGCTAAATTGATTTACACTTTGGGAATTGAAAATTCTACATGGTATCAGTGTCAGCTTTTCCAAAAGAAATTGAAGAAATCAGTTGCAAAAGAAAAGAAAAATCTCCATGCAATTTTCCCCAATTTTCCTAAAGCTCTGAGTCCCTAATATTTCCCAAGTTCGTGACGCAAGCCGATTTTCTCCTGATCTGATTACAAAATGTGATTTTCCCCCAGTTCTGATCGCGATTTTTCTGCTCTGGTTTTTTTTTGAGTCGATTGCAGTTCACGATTTCTGCACTCCGCTGATATTGGCGATTTCCAGACGTGATTTCAGACGCAGACACGTTACGATCTTCATACTGATTTCCTGACGCGATTTCAGTCTTGGTCTCCTGATTTTAAGATGCAATTTTGTTCATAATTTTTTTATTACAGTCTGCGATTTCTTATTTCACAGATTGCTGATTTTTTTCAGATCCCGATTTTGTTTCAGATTGCTGATTTTCCGATCCCGATTTTATTTCAGATTTTTTGTAATTCCGGATTCGTTGCAAAGGGTTTTAATTTCTCACTAGAATTCCATCATACCCTAATTCTAGTTCATTTTGGATTTTTAGTTTTTTTTCCCATTTCTAATACAAGTTTCTATACCTTTTAAGTTGCAGATACAGATAAATTAAATTTCATTATTTTTTACGGTATCCTTGCTGTCAGTTCCCCCTGTTCGGTTTTTGTGGGCTTTGTATCCAAGCTTGTAATGGTCTTTCTTCCCTCTGCATTCCCTTTGCCTTGTACCTTATGGCTTTGAAAGTCTTTTTAACATCTTCTATAACTCTTCTCTCAATCTCCTGTGTCCAGATGAATCTGTCTTCGTGGACCCTCTTGTTTCGTGGACCCTATTGCTGCTATGTATGACCATGTTATCACCCAGCAACCTGATTTTCTAATTCTTCTGCTTGCCTCATTCATTACCTGTTTTAATGATAAACCTGTACGTGATAATATTATACCTGGGTTTTTTTCAATTAAGTAAACCCAGGGGGGTCCTTTGCAAATTTACAGTGAAAGAAAACGTGTTCTTGTGATTCTCATGACCCATTACATAATATACACTCAGTGTTAACCCCATTCATTCTACCTACTCAATCCACTTTCATCGATTCTTTACTCCACCTAGCTCTCCAAAGGGTTATAGCGAATTTTCTCACACTAATAGTTCACACTCTTTCTCATAGATTATCATTTTTTTTTTGTTTCTTATAGATTCTCATGCATTTTTATATGTTAAAGATGTACCCACCCCAACCCATTCATAATCGTAGTTATCTTTATTTTTGATGTCGTTCATTTACCAAATATTAAATTTTTTACAGGTAAATAGATATTCTTCGTTGTCGGAAAAAAACCGGTATTCTTGACTCAGACTTAAATCGTTCTTTGGATGTAATACTATCTGCTACCCTGAACTCTGATTATATGTTGCTTAACTCGTTCACTCTATTTGGTCACCAAATCGGTTCAGTTTATGATACCATCTCTTACCAATTTCTACCATATATCCTCCAAATAGACTCTCGAACAACGAATTTCCTCCAGTTATGTCTTTGAAGAGGAAACAAGTTCAAACATGTTGCAGTGACATTTATATATCAAAATGTATTGTATTGAAATTATATTCAATGCAGTGCTTTAGTTAAGGAAGCCTTTAAATCTGCAATTATGTCTGTAAAAATTATGAAGAAAATCTCCTAGATATCTGCCGACTTTGGTTTTGTCTTCTTTTCTCTTGTTTTTTGACTCCAACTTCGAAAATGGTGATACCTTTAATGTTATTCACTATCTTGAAAGATCGGAAACTAGATATCTCTAGTTTGAATTGGTTTCGGTTGATATTTGATCATCTTTTCAAGAACATGGAGTCTGCAAACTATTTCTGTCTATTGTCGTGAATGAAACGGGCAAAGAGTTTATTTGCCGGGAATACATTCATGGATGTGCGATGTCTTTCAATGTAAGTTATTATTTTTGCCTAAAAATATGTTATGTTTTCAATTACGAAGAATTTTAATTTTAGTTTTATTTGTAGATATTTTATGGGAGGAATTCCGAAGAAGAAGAATCACACCATTTCCTCTCTTAGTGATAACGAAGTATTATATAAAATTAATTTAAAATAAATAACTGGTGTGGTTTCAGGTGACGGAATCGCGGGACTGGAGCCGGAACCGCGATTCCGAGTGTAGGGGACGGAACAGTTCCTGGAGGGGGAGGCGCGAGTGTAGGGAACGTAACGGACCAGTTCCTCGTGGGGGACGGCACGTGTGTAGGGAATGACCGTCCCTATCACGATTCCGCGCTATCCGCAACGCGTTTTTGGTGCGTTAGGGTTTAATCAATTTTTTATTTATTTTAAGTTTCTGAGTCTTCCCTATCATACAAAATATTTGGACATCCACCAGAGGTGTAATATTTATTTGAATACAATATTATTTAGTTCTATTTCTACCTATATAATTGCTACTCTATAATGAGTTTTAATTGTATAATTTTTACATCTTATTATCATATTATAATTTTCTTATCTAATCACTGTAGAAGAAATCATCTATTACTCATACGGAATTTAGAAGAACCCTAATTCAACCTACACTTGATCAATTTCTTGAAAAAGACGAAAATAATTTTTTCAGTATGATTCAAAGCAATGGTGTTCTTCTTCTTGTCTCTCCTAGTTTTGACGTTTTGAACAATATTGATGTAAGCATCGATAATTCATCCCTGTCTAAAACCATGTCGTTGATATCAACCAAATTTTCTGATGTACTAAAACCCTCATATCATACTCCAACACCTTCAAAATAGTTTAAAATCAACTGGAATAGAAGGTATGGTTAAAATCAATGAAAGTAAAACTTTCATTTCCCTAATAATTTATCATTGTTGATTTCCGAAATCGTATTCTATCGTAATAGTTTCCTTAAATTGAGTTTTAAATATGCAACAACTTAATGTCGGTGTCGAATTTAACTACTCACCGGATTTTTGGGCAGCCGCAATAGAAAGTGCTGAAGAGGTAGTAGAGATTGTTTTACCGTTGACACGAAAAATTCATACAGATGATTTATCCACCGTTGCTCGTTGCATTGATTTCTCACCACCTGATCAACTTGAAAAACCAATTGTCGACCTTTTTTTTTGATAACGGAGGAGGGTACCTCTCCACAGATGTAGAACTGTCAACCTCCGAATGATATACCAGAGCCACATAATATATCAAGGTAAATTTAAATGAAAATGTACAAAGTAAAATTCGTATCCTTGACCTCAGAAACCTTAATATATAGTTCCTGAAACCAATCGTCCACCAAATAACTACTTCAGTTAAGGTAGTTATTTCTTTATGAACCTCATCTAATAATATTTCTTTATGAACATTTCATTCCATAATATTATTTTCTTTATATTAATCACCGTTCATATATTAAAATCCGATATCTGTTGTCTTTCTCGTGGTATTCGATTAAGACGATTTAAAAATACTATTATCTCTTCTCGAAAATTTATGAAGCATATTGTAAAAGTTGTGCTCATTTCCATCTGTACTGATGATCATTGACATTTTCCTCTTTGGTCTCATTATGAAAATACATTTAACCACTATGATTCAAATCATAAGGATTTTGGTGTGGACCCCTAAAGGACAAATAAAGAGAATATTAAAAAGTAAACTAATTACTAATTACATAATATCTAATTAACTAAAAACTAAGTAATTTCTAATTATTCTAACATTCCCCCTCAAACTTGTGTAATTGAGGACACAAGTCTGGGTTCCAAACTTAAGAATAGTGTTAGTCAAGGGCTTTGTCAAAATGTCTTTTAACTACACCTTACGTTATACTCAATTAAAAATATTACGTCAAACACTACAAAAAAAAAAAGATATTGTATAACGGCCTTTTTATGGCGGATTTCCGTCATCAATAATTCAGTTCTTTTGATGACGGATCTTCGAATCAATTGTCTTAGTCCATCGAGAAAAGACTTGGGCTCGGCGGCGGTTTTAATTAATTATCGATGGCGGTGTTTAGATGGCTCCCGCCCAAAATTTTGAATCCCCCCCTCAAAATTAACCTGATTAAATTGACTTATGGAAATCCGCCATAATAAGTTTTCGAGGAATCGGACGGAAAAAACCTGATTCCTTCTATGGCGGAAATCCACTATATAAGGGTTGAGGTTTTATAAAAATCCAAAAAATCGACACACTTAAAATCGCAAATTCCTCTCTCCTCTGCGTCGACTGCCGATTGCTCACCGCCACTCGGTCGATGACTCGCCACCCTCTCGTCTCGCCGATCAAGTCGCTTCTCGCCGGTCATCTTTGAAGGTATATTATTTTCTATCTACTAATTTGATATTTTTTCATCTCTTGATCCTAATATATTGATCTGTTTATCTATCTGTCTGTAAGGGTGAGGACGGGGCAGGTTGCGAACGGGGCGGCCCCGCCCAGGTCTCAAAAAACGGGACGCGGAACGAGGAGGATCCGGGGCGACCCGTCCCTAATTACCTACAAAATAAAAATAAAAATAAAAAAATGAAAAATATAGGAAGAAGATATCAGAATCGATATATTCTACACTAATAAAATCTACACTAATATCAGAATCTACAAGCATCCATTTAGTTATTACCTAATATAGACTTTATGTCTTTATGTAGAACAAATACTAATAAAAGAATCGAAGAACTCCAAGATGCGGCGCCGGCTTCTGAATGCGTTCTCCTTCTCACTTTGTGACCTAATATCTCCACGAGGTCATGCCGTCACGGACTCACGAAATAGAAATAGAAGACCTAGATAGAAATGCGTTCTCCTTCTCACTTTGTGACTTGACTCAATCAGTCTCTGGTATATTTTTATATTATTTTTTAAAAAAATTTTAAAATAACGGGACAACCCGTCCGGGACTGGCCTTGCTCCGAGACTCGTCTCGAAAAATGGCCGGGCAGCGGGTAAAAGATTATATTGATCAATGTACTTGATTAATGATATTTAGAATTAAATACGGTTTTGTATCACATAGGGCACCGGGGGCGGGACAGGGGCGACCTGTCTTGTTCTCACCCTTAGTTATATGAGTTAAAAATCAATAGTATGTTATATAATTTATTTAGTTTATTAATTTACTGTTTGTATATAGTTTAGTAGATTGATTTACTTAGTAGTTAAATTTTTTTTAAGTAAAAGTAGTTTTAATTTTTAAACCTCCCAATTATTTAAACGATACCAATGTTTTATCTTCCAATTATTTAATTATTGTTTTATATAATTTAAATAACTGTTTAACCAAGAATTTAATTAAATGTTTTTAAATACTTTAAATAATTTGTTAATTAATTATTAATTTAATATTTCCTAATAATTAAAATAAATAATGTATTATATAATTTATTGTTTTCTGTTTTCAAATAATTAAAAAAATATTTTAAATAATTAATTATTTTCTGTTTTTAAATAATTTAATTATTTATTTAATATACTGTTTTCAAATAATTTAAAAACTGTTTGAAATAATTATTGTGTTTTTGAAAAATCGAGAATTCCACAATTTTAGATTGAAGTATAAGCTAAATTGCGGTAAAAATTAAAAAATTTTATTTAATCAATTTATTTATAAATTATTAAATTTATTGTAAAATTAAATTATTAAATTACCAATTTAATTAATAATTTAATTATCAATTGAATTAACAATTAGTATATTATTAATTGATTAACAATTATTAAATATTAATTAATTTGCATGAAATTAATTTGATAATAATGAAATATTTGCATGAAATATTATTCAATCATTTTAATTTCAAATTATTTAATTAATTGTAATACAATTTAATTAATTTAAATGAAATTATAAATTTGTTAATTAATAATTATTAAATTTAATGATTTTAAATTGAATTAATAATGATTAATTTGTCATGAAATTATAAATTTATTAATTATTAAATTATAATTGAAGTAGAAATTAATTAACAAATAATTGTCATAAATTTATAATATATTAAAAAAATTGCATTAAATAAATTATTTATTATTAAATAATTATTATTTAATTAATTCTAAATAAATTTTTTTTAGATTGTTAAAATGTCACCTAGAGTGAAACAATTACCTCGCAAGAGGGCTCCACCACCTAATTCCCAAGATGATTTCCGATTTTATCCCCCGGTTCATCCTGCACCGGTACCTGTATGTCCAACACCGGTCCCTCCCGTTCCACAACCAGCAACTCCGAAAAAAGTTGCTTTTGAATTCGATTCGGATTAGTTTTTAATTAGACCCTAGCCAAATTATCCAAAAATGAACTTAATATTAATTAAACTATATTGTAATAGTTAATTAAGTTTTATCTAATTAATTATTTAAAAATAATTATTTTTTTAGGAGAATATCGAACATAATGAAAGTACCCGATAAATCTTGAATGAGTTTAGATCGGTTATCGAAAGAACATGGTGAAGGCTTAACTACTTTCACTAATTATGCCGTTGCGAATTCGACTCACCCAGAAGGTTATTTACCTTGTTCCTGCACGCGTTGCATGAATAGTGAAGTGATTCCTATAACGGAGATGAGGAAACATATTTTCATGAACGGTTGGTTGAAACATTATCTCACTTGGACGCATCACGGAGAGTTACCGAGATATTATGAGAAAAATATAAAACGACTACAGACAGTGCCGGAAACTGGTAACGACATGATTAGATTGGTTCGTGTGGCTTTCGGAGAATATGATGTAGTCGAGAATGTAGTCGAGGAAGAAGATTTCAAAAGAGAACCTCTCGAATACGAGTCTGTCGATGAAGATCTAGTGGATGAAGATTTAGAGAACATATATGACGATTCATTTTTACGACGTCTAAAAGAAGGTGAAAAACAGTTGTATCCAGGTTGCACAGAGTTTTTGAAACTCTCTTTTATCTTTGAATTGTATCAATTGAAGGGCGACAATCATTGGAGTGATAAAAGTTTTCATAAATTATTATCCATCATGCGTCGTGCTATTCCAAATTGTGAGTCGACCATTACGAAAACCATATACCATGCAAAGTCGGTGGTTCATGATTTGAGGCTCGATTATAAGAAAATCGATGCATGTCACAACGATTGTATTTTATATCAAAATGAGTATGCAGACGCAGAATCTTACCCAAATTGTGAAACGTCTACGTGGGTCGTCGAAGGCGTTCAGAAAAATAAACGTGTTCCTGCGAAATATCTTCGTCATTTTTCGTTGATTCCACGTTTGAAAAAATTGTATTTGTGTACCAAAATTTCTGAAGAAATAATATGGAACCACTCTAAACGTAAGGACGACGGATTTTTTCGCCATCCAGCTGATTCTTTACAATGGAAGAAATTTGACGAAGTTCATCCAAAGTTTGCATTTGAACCTTGTAATGTTTCTACATTCAAGATCCAATAGAATCTGATTGAAGTTCCGTACTTAAAATACCAAGTAAAGATATTTTCAATGTTGATAACGAAGATTGTAATTAAATTTTTAAATATTATATTGTAATATAATATAAAATTTTAATATAATATCATGATGATTGTAAATATTTTTTTTCAATAAAAAATGAGTCAACTACTTGCAATCGTCGAAAGATATGAACGACTCGAGCGACTAAACCGGATTCAACGTAGTTTTTACAAAAACATAGATTATTATTGTCGTGTTTTTGCTTGTTTCCGTTGCGGAGTCAACAGTCATCATTTTCACGACTGTCCAAAAATATGATCGAGAAATCCTCAAACAATGGAAAACGGTCAAGTTTTAATGTTAGGTTACGAAGCTAGAGTGTTGAATGATTGTGGATGCACATATTCATTGAAAATCGAATACAATTCTACTCACGACGACTTTGAAAATTTGTTATGTATGATAATAAAAAATGTAAATTACAATAGGAAAAATGTTTGGTTGTTGTGTCAGACTAAGATTTCATATACGGGCTGAGTATGTATTTAAATTAACTAATTCTATTTTGAAATTTTAATATTTTAGATTATGTTTACGTTTTTTGTTCTGGTCGGTGTGATATACTAGCAATGGTTACATCTTGTCGCTCTTTTGAGTAGTCCAGCAGCGGTGGTTAGTTTATTTTTAATAATTTAAATATTATCATGAATTTTTAAAATATTAAATATGTAAATTAGATGTGGGGCCTCCGGACTTATAATGAATCTCAAAGCTTAAATTTTTTTTGGGTACTTGCGCACTTTTAAATTTTGAACCCCTTTTCTTCTTTCGTGCCTATGTTCATGCAGTTGATTTACCCTCAATGCCCGTTGTTGATCTGGTCGTGTCTTACTCGAGCTCCACTCATCCGTCGACCCTCTCCCGAAATCATCTGATGCCCTTCGGCCCTCGGGCGACGCTCCTTCAGCCCTACGGCCCCTTTTCGGTCGGCCGGATTCGTCCCGCTCTGGGCCTGGTTCCCTTGTCGGGGCGTCGCCTGAAACAGTTTCGCCCCGCGCTCAACTCAACCAACCGTTGGACGAGCCTGCCACCCCCTCGAGTCCTATCGCTCGGTACCCTGGGTGGCATGAGTGCTCTTCGGACGTGACCCCGGGGCCGCGCCACTCATGCCGTGTTTCGTCGTATGGCTTGTTTTCTGATGTACTGGGCTACGGGACTGGTCGCGCCCTCGTGGGCCGCCTTCCTGGCCCCTCCTCCCTCGAGATATCTAGGTCTCTTCGTCTTCCGAGCCCCCGTCCTTATAAATGTTACTGACTTAACTTCGCTTCCCCCTACTTTCCTTTTTTGCCTCTTATTTCCTGCTTTTGCTCTGTAAACTCCGACGGTTTCCTTCCAGGTCTCTCATGTCTGATCCCCGCACACCAGTTGCCTCGTCTGACACCATGATCGAAGACCTTCTTCATTGTGTGTTCTCTCTCTGAAGCATATGCCAAAAACCCGCTCTCCAAAGCCACCTCGTCGATGTGCTAGGAGGCCCTTCGGCAGATGTACAAGTACAAGGACTCACCGAAGTACCAGTTGCCGGGGAAGTTTGTTGCCTCGCATCCGCTGCCTGGCCATGTCGTCGTCTACATTCCCTATGTGGACACTCGTATGACGTTGCCGCTTTCTCCCTTCCTTCAGGCGGTCATCTGTCACTGTAGGTTGTCGCTCTCGTAGTTCCCTCCGGTCACCGTGGATCGTATCCTCGAATTCTCTCCTACATGGTACTCACTCCTTCCGACCATCTTCTCTCCTTCTCCGGTTGCGTGTTCGATTCACGTCAGGTTCACAACTTATGGTGTGTGGGTTCGCGCTAGGGTGCTCACACACACAACTCTCTAGTATTGCTCTCACTAATTATCCACCACCTCTCCCTGTTGCCCCAGGAGAGGTACTTATAGTACATTTCCCTAGGCCTTCTGGGTCCAATGGTCATGTTCGGCCCATGGTCCGTCTGGACGGGCTTTGGTACCAACAGTGACCAAACAAGGTTGGTCGCCTAAATTAAAATATATATAAAAATAAAATCAAATACAATGCGACCAACCAGATTGGTCACTTCGTTAAAAATTAAAAAAATATAGAGATTAAAAAAGATTAAAAAATTTAAAAAACAAATCGACCAACTAAGTTTGTCGCCTGAATTTAAAATGAAATAAAAAGGCGACCAACTGGTTGGTCGCTTAAATATTTTGTAATTTAAATAAAAAATGCAATTCGACGATCAACTTTAAGAATAAAATAAAACATAATGCGACCAACCAGATAAGTCGCCTCGTTTAAAATTAAAAAACAATGCGACCAATCTAGTTGTTGCGTGATTAAAATTTTAAAAAAATATTAATAATTAATAATTAATATTTAAAAGAAATAAAAATAAAATGACCAACCTAATTAATATAAAAAAATGACCACCTAATTTTGTTAGGTCAACAATTATAGTCCCACATCTATTGGGAATATATTTCTTTTAACTTAATATACTTAACTCCACTTTATTTTAATAATAACTTAAAGATGACAAATTGAAAATTTCATATTAATTAGGATTTGTTATATATATAGGACAGGTTTCCAGTGCAATATCCTTATTTGCAACCGTCTCTACTTATAATTAGCTATTGAAGACATATGTTAATGTAATATACGTTGGATATTAGATTGTCTTAGGTAAGTAGTTGTAGGAATGTGTGTCAGTGTAGAATAGATAGTAGTTGTGGAAGTCTATGAATGTAGTATACTTAATTAGCTATTGAAGACATGTTTATGTAATATACGTTGGATATTATATTGTCTTAGGTAAGTAGTTGTAGGAATGTGTGTCAGTGTAGAATAGATAGTAGTTGTGGAAGTTTATGAATGTAGTGTCGAAGTGTCTTGTCATGACAGTTTTTTTTTCCAAAAGTCTTCAATGCAAACATATTTCAATTGCAGAGTAGAACATACTTCAAGAATAAAAAGACAACTGGACCTCATTCCAAGAATTAAAAAATGCAACTCAGACAGAAACACTTACCTTGTAGACGAATAGAGCATGTAGATTGCAAAGAAATGGATAAGAATGGATGAAATGGAAAGAAAAAGTAGATATATACGTAAGATTTGGATGAAGATATGTCGTACACAATTTTTTTGGATGATGTTAGACATGGTGAATAGTAAACGTATGATGGGTCGTACAGAACATTTAATAAATAAGTCTAGTCAAGTATTTATTATGAGACAAAAAGAAAATGAGTTACTCAAAATTTAATAAAAAACAACTAAAAAATACTATTTCAATTAAAAATTAAACATTGTTTTACACAACAAATAAACAGTGTCACTAAACTTAACCGATACACCTCAAGATCTGAAGTACGTGTCGTACGCTGGATAAGGAAAACTGCTTAACGGCGGAATAAAGGCCTTCGGATGTCATATGGACAGTTGAGATTTGACGCGTCGCATTTATCACAATTAAGGACACCTGATAATTTTCCTATATATATATTGGGTTAAGAACATGATAATATTCTTTATTGGTGCACATCAGATACGGTCTTGTTAAAAAATTGTGTTGATTTGAATTCGTTTTTTGGGAGTGAAATAAGATTTATTCTGATCATTTTTATGCGGAGTTCATCTGTCCTATGAAGAATTAAAGAAATTGGTGAAGTTTGTGGAGTTGGACTGGACTAGATAGAACACAATAAAGTAATTAACTCATATAACGGACCGGAAGTCTAGATTTATAAGCTAACTTTATTTTAAATTATAAAAATTTGAAGAAGTTATAAATTAAAATTATTTTAGATATTTTAATTTTTAAAGTTATAAATTCAATTATAAAAGTTATTTTAAATTATAAATCCTAAAAAGTTAAAAATTAACAAATAGTGATATTTTTTTAAAATGATAAAAATATCAATTCTTAATATTTAATTTAAAATTTAATATTAAATTCGAAAATTTAATATTAAATTCGAAAATTTAATATTAAATATTTAATAAATTTAAATTCGAAAATTCAATTTAATAAATTAGATATTTTAAAACTTATAAAATAAATTTATTTTAAATTATAAAAATTTAAAAAAGTTATTTTAAATTATAAATCCTAAAAAGGTAAAAATTAACAACTAGTGATTTTTTTTAATTATAAATTCCTAATATTAACTTTATTAGGTTAATCTAATTTAATAAATTCGAAAATTCAATTTAATAAATTAACTTTATTTTAAATGGTTATAAACTAACTTTAAATTTTCATAAGTTTACTACTAAGAATGCTAAATTTTTAAACGGATCCTCTTAAGCGAGCGGTGATACTTCCTGTCCGGCGAGCAGCGGCGATACTTTCTGTCCGGCGATACCTCCAGTCCATTCCGTTTATTTCACCTCCAGTCCATTCCTGTCCGGCGAGCAACTTCCATGTAAGATTCATGTATTTCCTTCACCGTTTATTTCATCTGTTTCTATTCTTGATTCATCTGTTTCCTTCACCGATTATTTTTGTTTTTTATTCTATTCTTGCTGTTCTTGATTATTCTGTCTTGATTCAGTAAGATATTTCATTAAGATAGTCATTATTTCATTATTTCTGTTTACTTAAAAGCTACAGAGAATATGAGCGGAAGTTTATGTTATAAAAGTTTATTGGAACACAGATTGGAACAGAGTATAGACTTTAAGATTGGAACACAGAGTTTAGCAGAAGAAACAAGGAATGATCAAGATTGGAACACAGAGTATAGACTTTAAGTTTATTGGAACAAAAACAGAAATAAACAAAGAATAAAATAGATTGCTACATGTCTAGACTACACGAAAACAGGCTAAAAATGAAGGAATTTTTTGAGTAAAAATGGAGGAAATTCCGTCATTTTTAGGCCAAATGGAGGAATTTCCTCTACTGTTGGTCCGTCATTCCAAATTCCTCCATTTTTAAAAAAATTCCCTCATTTTTCCGTCATTTTTGCAAAAAAAACCGTCAATTTTTAAATTCCGTCATTTTGGAAAAATTGCATTTTTTACCCAGTATAAAAAATATAAGAAATAGGGGAATTTCCCCCATTTTCCCCAAAATCCGTCATTTTTCATATTAACAGGAATGGAGGAATTTCCGTCATTCTTTTTTAAAATCCGTCATTTCTTTATTTATAAAAATGACGGAAATTCTCCTATTTTTTCGAACAAATTTGGAAAAAGAAATTGGATATATAATTAAAATCATTTCAGATATTTTACAATTAAAACAAACCACGCATTTAAATGAAAAATATTTTAAAACATAAAATTAAATCATGCATTTAATAAATAATTCAAATCAACGTCGTTTAATCACAATAATAGTTTAAGAACTAGTTTAAACACTAACATCGACGTCGTTTAAGTACAATATCCATCGTTTTCGATGGTATATGTGGAATTTTAGAATATGACGGTAATGGTAACGTAATCGGGATAATAGTCTTTGATGGTAAAGGTTTTGTATAAGAAGGCGAATATTTAGATGACGGAATGCGACTAGTAGGAGATGTAATATTTCGGTCGATTTCTTTGTTTGTTCGAGTTTCTTCTAACATTTTCAATCGTTTTTCCATCTCCTCATACACGTCCCTTTGCTTTTCTTCCATTCGTCTTTCGATCTCCTCATACGTGTCCCTTTGCTTTTCTTCGATCTCCTTTTGCTTTTCGTCTAAGTCCTTTTGTTTTTCTTCCATTCGTTTTTCCATCTCTATAATTTTCTCCATCTTCTCTTTCATCTCCTTTTCAATTTCATGTTGCCAATTCTATTTAAACAACATGTAAAACAGATAAGGTAAGCTTCATAAAAATTTAATTATTCAGTAAAGTATTTAAATATCTTACCTCATGAACAAGAAGATATCCTAATGGTGTCGAAGATATCCAATGGCCTCTCGTTTTTTCATGTTGCATTTATGGAGATCTTCTGAATTAACTATACCTGCCATGATCTTCAGTCTTTCTATGAATGGAGAATTTGAGTCCATTGCAAACCCTTTAATTTTTTCGATTTCGTCTTTTATGAATAATCTCTGAAACAAATAAGCACAGTTAATAATTACACTGTTATTCAACCACACATTGACAATACCAATTTACCACAGTCAATAGGTAAAATAAGATAAGAACACATACCATCATGAGATCTTTAAAATTAGGAGAGAGTTCGCTGTAATTTTCTGAAAGTTTGAAATATAGCATAAGACTCACGCCCTCACCATCACTGTCACCAAGGAATATTGCAGCAGGATATGTTGGTAACTGTCATAAAAAGATCAATATGAAGATAATTGCAGCAGGATATGTTTATTTTACATTTTCTGCTTTAAAAAAAAATGATAATGTGCACATGTTGAATTATTCTCATTAAAACTTTTAGTGGGATTCAGCATTGGGGTCCAAGGTCTTTCTTCTGTCTTGGTTTTCTGTAAGATCATCAGAGTCATCGGATGTCTTATTTCTTTTCCAAGACTATCTGTAGAAAGGCAAGAGACTGGCCATTAGTTTATTGATTTAATTCAATCCAATGTTATCAAATCACAACGATGACATCTTGACCACCTTTTACAAGTTCACTTTTATTCAATAATTTTCCTGTTTTGCCTAGATCATTATTTACATAATTCTCAACAGCCAATGAAATCTTATTGCCATCACATAACTCATCAAACTTGATTGAATCTGCACTATCATAGGTAACTACTTGAGAAGAATTAGTCGAGGGAAAACAATCAATAGCATTGCTTACGGACGGAAAGTATTCTGTCAAAATAGGCAACCGCAATGTCAGAAATAATGAAGCAGTTGAGAATACAGATCAGTTTGATGCAATCATAGAATAATATTTTGCACTACCTCCATACACACTTCTGAAATCATCGTCGTCATCAGAATCCAAGATACTCACAGAATCAAACCATGCCTCTCCTTTGCATACCACTTTGAAAACAGACCCATTTCAAATACTTTAGAATTTATTTCAAAGAAGAGATAAAAGCAAAGTAAGTATGTTTTATGTACCATCATTATCCATCTGGCCATGATGCCATTGCATTTGGGTAAGATGCAATGTTAAATCAGATGCGTCAGATTTGTGGTGAGTAAGCACATCTGTCTGAAAGTCAAGATGAACAACATCTGTCAAAGGTTCGACGCTACTGTGACGAGTTAAGGGTGCGTTATAACAAGAAACGGTTATTGCTCCATGATACTTCCTTGATCTGTACATGTACTTATTTTGTGATTTGGAATTATGGTTAATGTGGTTCGAAGTCGACACTCAACCACCCATAATATATGGATTTAGGATGATCGATCAAAGAATCAATGAAAAAAATCCTGCCCAAATTTCAATATTCAAACCCCAAATAAAAGAAAACATCCAAGTTTGATATGACTAAAAAAAAATTAAAATGTTAATGTATGTAGTGTATTTTTACTTAAGAGGAATTTCAACGAACACCTTGAATGCAACAACAAACTTATAAATAGATTTTATTTTCTAGAAGAGATTAATTTCAACCTGCATACATCAACAGAAACAAACATAAGCCGCAATTTGATGATGAAGATGAATCAATGGCAATTGTTGTGACAAATTTGAAAATCAATGATACTAACTACTAACATTAATTGAAGGGGAAGATCGAAGAACAGACAAAATAGAATAAATAAATAGGTGGGTACAAAGAGTAGTCATGGTCACCTTCGTGGGAGCTTGATGATCCACATGTACACCTTCGTCATGGTCATTCATCTCACCGCTGTCAGGGATTGTGCAAGTAGTGGGTTGGAATCTCCTCCCGTCGGTCCAGTACTGGTTATCGTAGAAAGGGAGAAATGTCGTCGGCCTACGATTCGCCGGAACTGAATCAACATACCTGCATGTCAAAAATCAAAATCGTACATACATGAAGTAGATCGATGATGGTGATGAATCGGAATTCCGATTAATTAATTGATTACCTTCCATCACTGGATATCAGAGCGTCCTTTGCAAGCAAACCTTCGAAAAAATTATCATCGTTGTCCACTAATGCTTGCGTGTTGTTGATGGAGTTCATATGCGGCATGTCATCCACTAATGCTTGCATCGTTGTCCTCTCGAAGCTGACATCGGCGCAGCCTTCCCTTGCGGCCAGATCCCATACTCCCCCGATAGTAAATTCGACAGGTCATCCATTTAAAGAAGAACCGATGTCAAGATTACAGTGTTTTGATGAAATTTCGGATGCTCTTGGCGAGATCTGAATAATCCTAGGGAAGAATGAGGGTTTGGGGAAAGATTTCCGTCGAGAGTAAAAGGAGGGGGAAGAACGAGGGTTTGGGAAAGGAGGGAGGGAGGGGTCGAGAGTTAAAGGAGGGAAAGCAAAAAAAATGAGAAAACGAGGGATTTTTATTTTAGGGATTTTATTAAATGATTAGTCTAATTGATTTGGGTTTGGGTATTAATTGAGGAGTCTGATTAATTTGGGTTTGAACATTTAGGGATAAACTTATTGATTTGGGTATTTTTAGTCTAATTGATTTGGGTTTGGGTTATGATTTGATTAAATTGAGTCTAATTAATTTATTTTGATCTTATTGATTTGGTTAATTAGATTTTAATTAATTTATTTATATTAATAGATTTAGTTAATTTGAGTTAAATTATTTTATTTGAGTTTATAAAGTTTATAATCTAATATTTGAAAATATATTATTCAAACCTTATTTTTTATTACAAATATTTGATATAACCCTATAATTTTTTTTAACATTAATTATAATTTATATTAACATCCAAAAATACAAAAAAATCAATTTTATAAAATTAAGGGGACTTTCAGTCATTTTTTATTTGTTCCATCCTTATTTCAAATTTTTGACAAATATAACATAAATAAAAAAGACATAAATTCCTCCAATTTTTTAAAAATGGAGGAAATTTATCCATTTATACCTAATATTTTCCGTCATTTTTAAAATAATAAAAAAAATGACGGAAATTTGCTAAAAATGAGAGAAATTCCTTCATTTCTGACTTCGAAAAAAATGGGAAAAAATTCCCTCATTTTTGATCCGTCATTTTTAATTAGTTTTCGTTTAAATGCCCAGGAGTGGAATGCCCAGGAGGAGAGGCTGCGCATGGAAATGGAAGAGATAAGGTACGGGTGGTGATGAAGCACGAAATCTGCTACCAGTAGGCTCGCGGGGTTGCGAGGAGGGCCGGAGGCTGTGGAGTCCACGACGCGCACTCTACGTCAAATACCTGCAGAAGTGGAGGGGAATCGGCGACTCACGTGGGAGTTGGGGATTCGGGCTCCTTGGTTTCTTTAGTGTGGAGTGTAGTCAAGTGGGAATGACTCTGGAGTGGAGGACCCCCAAGGACCCCTTTTATAGGGTCCTGGGGGCGTTTCCCCATTCATTAATTAGTGTGGGCCCACTCCATTATGGTGCCCAATTAAGGGTGTCATAATGACGTGGGCCCTTCCAAGTAACGGTTGGGAATCGGCGACTCAGGTATGGGAGTCGCCGATTCAGAAGTGGAGTCGCCGACTCCCTTGTGGTCAGGTCCTCGGTCTACCAGACCCGAGTGCCCTGCCTGGAGTCGGCGATGCACACCTAGAATCCGCGACTTGGTAGTCTCAGTTGGCGATTCCCAGGTGTTGCCTTGAGTATTTGACGTAGACACTTGTTTCGCAACCGTGGATCTCTCCGCGGGTCCGGCATAAAGCGACGGAACCCTAGTCTTTGTTGAAGGACGTTGCTGGGAGTGACTGACATAATCAGGCATGTCTCACCAGGTGGGAATCGCCCAGGAGAAGCAGGCGAAGCAGACCCCTATCCCCACCCAGGGAGAAAAGGTCGAGCAGGTCCTGATCCCCTGAAAAGAGGAGGAAAGAGAAGGAGCACGAGAGGCTCCGTCGAAAGGGGCGCGCGGAGAGAGAGAGTAGGCGGGAGAGGGAGAAACTAGCGGAGTTAATATCCACCCTGCAAGAGAGCCAGCACCAGCTGCAGGAGCAGGTACACCAGCTCACGACGACCCCTCAAACTCTAGAGTCGGACGGAGCAGGAGGCGGAGACCCGATGTACGGGCCAGTTCCCCCGGTCGGAGAACCTGGGAGTGACGTGGCCCCACGGGAAGACCCGGAGGCGGCACGACGTTGGTGGTAGGTGGAGTAGGGGGAGAGGCCCTAGCACAACATCTGCTAGACGAAGAATACCCTCCCGGCTGGAGAGCCCCGAAGATCCCCTTCTACAAGGGGGACACCGACCCAGAAGACCACCTCCACTCATTCAAAACCAACATAAAGGACAGGACGAATCGAAAGGACATCTGGTACCGGATGTTCCATAGGGCCCTCACGGGCGACCCGATTGCATGGTACAGGACGGTGCCCGCCAGGTCCTTGCACACCTACGAAAGCCCGGTGACGTTGTTCCGGGAAGCCTTTGCGCACCGACGAAGGAGACCCAAAATTAAGGCCACCCTTAGCGCCACCATGTAGGGAGAGTTCGAGAGCACGCACGCGTACATGGACCGGTTCGCGAGCGAAGTACAAAGAATCGAGGGGATATCAGAGGAAACGGTCCTATACGCCCTCACCAACAGCCTTAGGCCCACTTTCTTCGCGGGGGACCTCGTGCGAAAGCCACCGAAAACGTTCGCGGAGGTCATGGAAATGTCCCACAGAGAGTCCAACGTGGAGGACTATTTGGGGGCAAAAATCCAAGAATACAAGCGACAGCAGAAGGGGAGAGGTGCCCCTCCCGGCGGAGGGGATAGCAGCAGCCGCAGTGGCAATCGCAGACCAAATCCCCAGCCGCCCCACAAGCGACAGCATACAGAACGGGCATCCCCAGGGGGGGCGAAAGGAGCTAAGGCCAGTGCCGACAGCGAACCATCGGCAGATTTTCCTCATACTGAGCGAAACGGGGACCCTGCCTCCACCGAGGTCAATGAAAAAGGATACGACGGCGTTTAGGGACACACACCGTTTCTACGAGTAACACGTGGACAACGGTCACACTTCGGCCGAATGCCTGAATCTGGTAAAGGTGTTGGGAAAGATGAAGCCCGCGACCGAGGCGCCCCTGCCCCCGTCAGTAAGAAGGGCAACCATCATACTCACGGGCACCAAGTGCCAAAGCAAGAGCTGGTGGACGAAGCGGTAGGAGATATCCCCACTGTCACAGGAGGGGGCGCTTCTCGAGGAAACAACGCATTGGAAGGTCGTCGATACGCCTCAGACGTCGACCGAACGACCGGGGTGAAGCGCCCACGGACGAAGATGGAAATCTCGTTCACGGAGGAAGACATGAAAGACGTCACCACACCCCATAACGATCCTTTAGTTATAACCCTTTCTTCCGGAGGGGGGACAAGTCCAACGTGCGCCTTCACGTGGACACAGGGGCATCCATAGACGTACTGTACTGGAACGCGTTCGTAGACCTCGGCCTGGCCCGCACGAATCTACTCTCTAGCAGGGCGCCCATCAGGGGTTTCGGACAGGCGGAAGTCCCAGTTGCGGGGACGATATCCATACCGGTCACCTTGGGACGACACGCCCAGGAAAAGACGGTCGAAGTCACGTTCAACGTCATGAACTTCACCTCGAGTTACAACGCCATCTTGGAAAGAGCGGCGTTACACGCTTTACAGACGGTGATGTCGTCCCTCCATCAATGCCTCAAGTTCTCGACTGAGGGGGGGGGTGCACGGTGAAAGGATCCCAGAAGAAGTCACGGGAATGCTACTTCAACTCGGTTGGGGAGGTGATGACGTCGGATGAAGGAATGCCGCACTCCGCGCAGGAAGAGATCCCAAAGCCAAAGCCTGCGTCCCACACAACCTTAATCCGCCTCGCCCAGAACGAGGTGCGCATAGGGAAGGGCTTCCCACAAGAGCTGAGAAGCGGACTGGAGCGACTCCTCAGGAAAAACGAGGACTTGTTCTCCAACGAACTGGGGATTTGAGAGGGGTGTCCGCTCGATCAGACAGAAGATGTGTCCACTTAAGGCAGAGAAAAGGGACGCATCAGAAGCGGAGGTGGCAAAACTCCTCCGAGCAGGTTTCATTCGCCCGGTGCGCTACCCCGCGTGGTTATCCAACGTGGTGATGATAAGGAAGGCGGACGCAGGATAGAGGATGTGCGTCGACTTCACGAAACTCAACAAAGCGTGTCCCAAGGATAGCTACCCCCTACCGTCGGTGGACCTGCTGGTGGAGCAGAGCTCTGGATGCGAACTTCTGAGCTTTATGGACGCACATTCGGGGTACAACTAAGTGCCCATAACAAGGGGGGACGAGGAGAAGACATCCTTCATCACGGAGATGGGCACGTTCTGCTTTAAGGTAATACCGTTCGGCGTAAGAAATGCGGGGGCTACTTTCCAGAGGCTAATGGACAAGGTCTTCGGAGAGCAAATAGGCAGGAATGCGGAAGTATACGTGGACGACATACTCGTCTGGTCAAAGGAAACCGGGACGCACCTGACCGACTTAGAGAAAACATTCGCCAACATTAGAAAGGCGGGATTAAAACTGAAGGCGAAGAAGTGCGTCTTCAGGGTGAAGGAAGGGCATTTCTTGGGTTTTCGAATCACGCCGGAGGGGATCAAGCCAAGGAAAGAGAAGGTAGAGGTTGTCATGGCCATGATCTTACCACGGACCATAAAGGAGGTCCAGAAGCTGAACGGAAAGGTAGCGGCCCTAAGTAGGTTCCTGCCAAGGACGGCGGATCGCCTACGCCCGTTCTTTCAGCTCCTGAAAAAGCCGGGCCCCAGAATAGCATGTTCGGGCGAGTGCGAGGAAGCGTTCAAGGAACTCAAGAACCAGCTATCTCGCCTACCGACACTCCGTCCCCCGCAAGGGGAGAGCCGCTCACCATGTATGTCTCGTACTTGGATACGGCTGTCAGCGCAGTACTGCTATCAGAAGCGGAGGGCGTGTAGAGGCCGGTATACTACCACTCCCAATCACTGCAAGGGGTGGAAGAAAGGTACCCGGACATCGAAAAGCTAGCTTTAGCAGTCTTCTCGGCGGTCCGAAGGCTGAAACCGTATTTCCACGCCCACACCATTACGATCTCAACAACCCACCCGCTACTCTAGCTCCTGCAAAAACCGAACGTCTCCGGGAACCTTACTAAATGGCCCATGGAACTTAGCGAATTCCACATAGAAATCGTTCCAGCCAAGGCAATCAAGGGGCAGGCGGTAGCGGACTTCATGGCAAAGCTAGCCCCGAGAGACGCGGGGAAAGCGGACGAGCAATGGTGGACGGCCCACATGGACGGGTCGTCCAGCAGTACGGGCTGCGGCGCGGGGGTCGTAATAAAAACCCCAACGGGAGAAAAGATTGAGTACTCAATCTACTTCGAGTTCCGGGTGACCAACAACGCAGCGGAGTATGAAGCCCTCCTGTCGAGGATCAGACTGGCACTGGCACTAGGCGCGGCCAAGGTGCACTTCCACACGAACTCCCGACTCGTGGCCAACAATTCAGGGGCGATTTCGTGTCCAAGGAGGACTCGATGTCGATCTATGTGGCCGAAGCCGGAACGGCTTTGGGAAAACTCGAGGAATGGAGGATCTCCCAGATCGGGAAAGAGGATAACGGGGAGGCGGACATGTTAGCCAAGCTAAGAGCATCCCCGGGAAAAGCAGAAGGAAGATGGATACGAATCGAGAACCAAGAGCACCCGACAAGGCCCCGCGAAGCCAAGGCAGCGCTGTGCGGGCTAATAACGTCGGGAGACTGGAGAACACCGATTACCAGATTCATCGAATCAGGTGAAAAGCCAGCGGATCCAATAGAGGCCAGAAAGCTGAGGAACAGAGCGGCGTGCTTCACTGTGGCCCAAGGCAAGCTGTACCGGCGGACCACCACGGAAGAGGCCCCCCTTCGACTGTGCGTTTCGTGTGAGGACGGCAAGACCGTCGCACGAAGCATCCACGAAGGGGTGAGCGGGGCGCACCAAGACAGACAGGCGCTAGAGAAACAAGTGGCTAGGCAAGACTACTACTGGCCCGAGTCAATAAAGGACTCAGAAGAAATCGTGGACTGGTGCGACGAATGCCAGCGGCACTCGAACGTCCAGAGACGACCGTCCACCATGATGAGAGCGGTAACGACGCCCGTCCCGTTCCAAGGTGGGGGATCGATATCGTGGCGTATGATGAGAGCTCAATGGACCTACCGCCCGTGGCACATACACTGGATCTGGTTGAAATGGAGGTAAAACCGGTACTGTTGCAAGTACGGTTGGAACTTGTGGGCACTTCCGGAACACGTACTGGAAATGGAGGTCTGCGCGGTATCTGTTTTTCTCTCCTTCCCATTATGCTATTTTAAATATCAAACAATTTATTTAAATTATGCATTCAAAAAATTAACTAAACAATAATTAAGTAATGCATTTAAAAAAATTAGATTAATAAACTAAAATGATAGTTAAAATCAGAAATTACGTACCTTGAATTTTTCGTGGAGTTTGGAATAAACCTGTGAGTTTGGTGAAATGAAGATCAAGTTTCCCTTGTATAAGCTTGTTTAGCACCAACACCTGTGAGTTTGGAATTGCAAGATGATTCTATTAATGAAGAAGACAACAGATCTATCAATGAAGGAATATTTACAAAAATTTAAGGGTCTAAGATATTCTCTACTGCTGCAAGTTATAAAAGTTTGGATGATGATATATATATGGTGATAGCTAGAGATGGTGCTTGATGGGTTAACTGCTGAGATCTTACATGGGATGCAATTAACATTCAAAAATGTTACTGAATTATTATTTCAGAAATAAATTTTGATCAATAAGAGTGATTTGGATGAAAAAAATAATGAAATCTTTGCAAATTATGCATCCCATACATAATTCATATAGTTGTGGAAAATGTTACTCTATATAGAGAGGTAGGTAGGCATGCAGCCATATTATAATCCTGGAAGAGGTCTTCAAAATGGAACCATTTTCTACAAGTTAGAGATGATCAATATACAGCTTGTTTCCCTATATAGTAATTTCGTAAGCTTTACACATCTCTTTGGGCAACTTAAAACCGGTTAACCTTCTAAGAAGGATCTTTTAGCAATAATTATCTTCTGATTTCACAGAGCATCAAATCAAGTTCCATGTGAATATGGTTAGAAAGATTAATGTCTAAAGGTTTATTACTGCCTCTCTCTATTATACGATTTCCATGTTAATAGATCAAATATTTAAAACCACAAAGTCATAAATCAGGGTAAATTTCTAAAACTGCATGGTCCAAAGAACAAGCTTAATCATAAGTCATGATCAATCATGTTTTTTTTGGTTAGTCCATATTATACTACTATTTTAAGTTCTCAATAGAATTGGTAGACTGTTTGATGTTCTTTATCCAAATCAAACATAGATTTCCTGAAGCTTGTATGTATACTATATTATTAAGAACCTCCATTGCAGTCATTGGTCAAAGTTCAAGAACACAGAAAAGCACGACCAGATATCATCGCAAAATCGAAAGCCAAAATTATTTCTTGAATAAAATCTGGTGGTGTAAAAACAACAGAAGCTTTGGAATCTTTTTGATGGAGAGCCAAGGGCATCCAAGTTGAGGTAATTATTTTTTACATCTGGTGTACTAAGTGTTTAATCGATATAACAATATGCTAGGAAAATTATCACTAAAAGTGATTAATCGGTATAACAGTAATGAAGAAGAATCGGGAATTAAATAGGCAAAATTCCAGAATTATTCACAGTTAAAAGGGTTATTCACAGATACTGAAATCACCTGTTTTAAAATAGGTAAAAATAAATTACCTGTTTGAAGTAGGTCGCCGGTGGGAATGGAGAGCAATGAAATCGCAGAAGTGGCCGAAAGAGGAGGTCGCAGGAGAGATTGGAAACTAATCGACAGAAGGTCGCCAGTGGAGGTCTTGCCAAACAGAAATTTCAATATCAAAATCGCCGCTGCGGAGGTCGCTGAAACAGGAAATCGCCGCTGCGGAAGACGGAGTCGCCTCTGTCGGAAGAAATCGATCGGAAATCGCAAAATCACAAAATCGCAGTCGAAGATTGGGTGGGAAGAAGGAAATCACAAATAGTTTTAGGGGTTTAAGTAAGGGTTTTTAAATTTTTTGGGGTTTAAGTTAGTTTAATTGGGTTTTTTACATTTTTCGTATTTGGGTTTTACAATATTAATTTTTTAAAGTTTTTATTTACATTTTCTTTTTTAAAAACTTATAGGCCTAAATATAAATTACCCATTTAAGGGATGGTTTTTTTATAGGCCGTCTCTACTTTATCCTTCTAGGGACGGTTTTTTCATAGGCCGTCTCTACTTTATCCTTCTAAGGACGGTTTTTTCATAGGCCGTCCCTAGTTATTTCCAGTGGCGTATCCAGGGGGCAAGGGAGGGCAATTGCCCCCCCTAAAATTTGGAAAATATTTGAGGACCTATATGTAATTAAATTTTTATAAGGGGTTAAGTGTAATTTTCACAATATATTAATATTTTTTAAGGGTTAATATATAAATTTCACAATATTTATATACTATATAAATTTTACAATATATTTAATTTTCACAATATATTAATATTTTTTAAGGGTTAATATATAAATTTCACAATATTTATATACTATATAAATTTTACAATATATTTAATTTTAAGTTTAATTACATATAAATCCCTAAAAACTTAAATATCCATAAATTTCTCCCCCAAATTTCTAAATCCCTAAACCTCTCCCCCAAACCCAAAACCCACGTTCCCCAATATCCCCCAAATTTCCCCAATATCCCCAAAACCCACGATTTCTCCCAAAATCTCCCCAATATTCTTTCCCCAATATTATTTTCCCAATCTCATTTTCCCCCCATCCTCCAATCTCGTTTCCCCCGATCTCATTTCCTTCAATCTTGTTTCCCCCAATCTTCTTCCCCAAAACTCACGACTTCCCCCAATCTCTCCTACTCCCATCCACCTCACGATCATCTCAGGGTCAACCGGTCAAGCTCTCACGTTCCGACCACCGTCCATCGAGATTCAGTTATTGTGCCACAGCCGACGAGTTTTAATGTGGGAATCACATTAAAGAAATAATTAAAGAGGAACCATTTTATTTATTTCTTTAATGTGATTCCCACATTAAAACTCGTCTCAGAAAT
>LFYR01002110.1:145834-168181 GCA_001185155.1 Zostera marina
CGAAGTTATTTTAAAAATATTTAATGATATGTGTCTTCGTCGTAGGACATTGAAGTAATGTAAAATGTATTTGAAATTTTTATTGTTAATTAAATGAATGTATTTATTTTTAATTTGAATATTAATTAATGTATTGAATATTAATTATGGAATGAATGTATTGATTTTTTATAGATTTTTATAATCAATTATATGAATAGGTCATGCCAAAATTTGTATAGGTTTTTTAATTAGTACAAAAAAAATTTTCGCCTTCGGCGAATCTTGCCCCCCTGTCGGGGAATCCTGGATACACCATTGGTTATTTCCCCCCAAAATATTATCCAAATATTTAAGGACGGCTTAGTAAAAAACCGTCTCTAATTTTCAAGGTCGGTGACGGTTCACCGGAGAGCCGCCGGCAACCATTAACGAAAAATCAAAATTAGGAAAGCCGACTTTAAACCGTCGCTAGCATCGTGGAATTTCCACGAAAATCCTTCTTCAGATTTAGGAACGGCCAGAATCCGTCCCTAAAAGTCTATTTTCTTATAGTGATAATCTTATTCGTGGCATTTATAAACATATAAAAGATTTAGTGATAGACTTGAAGTTTTTCATGCATGTATTTTAAATCTTATATTTAAGTAGACTCATTTTACTTTGCATGTATACATGCACACGATTGTAATATGTATTTATCAAATGATTTTAAACATGCAGATGATTAGTAGTACGTGAAATTTCATTATGCACGTATTGGATTAGTTTCATAAATGATTATGAGTCAACGACTTTAGTAAAGAAAGATTTAGTATTATGCATGTATGATTCATAGATACATATAAGCTTGCATGTATAAGAACGTAAAAAGATAGTTATCATGTAATCTTAGTAGCATGAAATGTATTAACTAGACATGTAGGCATGCATTATATTTAGATCTTTATTTTACCATGTATATTGTATATTTTAGCATGTAAATGATCATAATATAAGTACGCAAGTTTTTACTAAGAATATTTGAGAGATCATATTAGATTTAATTCATCAAGTTCACATATACCTATAGATCTTATTTTTGAATGAGTTTCTTGATCTAAGGGTTTAGTGAATATGTCTGCCATCTGATCTTCAGTTGAAATATATTTCAGACATATGTTTTTCTTTTCTACATGATCTCTAATGAAGTGATGTCTGACATCAATGTGTTTTGACCTAGAGTGCAGTACAGAATTTTTTGATAGACATATTGCACTTTTATTGTTACACTTTAAAGATATTGTGTCTAACTTGACGTTATAGTCATATTGCTTCATCCATAAAATTTGTGCGCAACCATTGGATGATGCCATATATTCTGCTTTTGTTGTGGATAAAGCTATACTGTGTTGCTTTTTGCATGACCAGGATACAAGTTAACTTCCTAATAGAAAACATGTACCGCTTGTACTTTTTCTGTCAGTTTTACATCCACCAAAGTCAGCATCATAGTAGGCATTAAGAATGAAAGTATCATTCTTAGGGTAGAATAATCCAAGTGTGATAGTACCTTTTACATATCTGATTATTTTCTTAACTTCTTTGAGATGAGACTCTTTAGGGTCAGATTGATATCTGGCACATAGACAGACTGCAAACATAATGTCTGGTCTGCTAGTTGTCAGATATAGGAGGGATCCAATCATTCCACGATATTTCTTGTTATCTACAGATGGACCCTCAGAATCTTTATCTAGCTTTAAGATTGAACTCATGGGAGTTATAGCTAATTTTGAGTCGGCTAGGTTAAACTTTTTGACTAATTCCTTAGCATATTTAGTTTGACTTATAAAGATGCCACTCTCCTTTTGTTTGACTTGCAAACCTAAGAAGAATGTCATTTCTCCCATTATACTCATCTCAAATTCCTTTTCCATTTGACTCACAAATTCTTCACACATTGTATCATTTTTTGAGCCAAATATAATATCGTCAACATATATTTGAATGAGAAGGATATCATCCTTAACATTTTTAATGAATAATGTGTTTCCGATACTCCCCATTTTAAAGTTCTGAGATATTAGAAAATTTCTCAGTCTTTCATACCAAGCTCGGGGAGCTTGCTTAAGTCCATACAGAGCTTTGTTTAGCTTCAAAACATAATCTGGATGTTTAAAGTCTTCAAACCTTGAAGGTTGTTTGATATATACTTGTTCATTTACTACTGCATTTAGAAATGCGCTTTTTACATCCATCTGGCATAGTTTGAAGTTTTTGTGACAAGCAAATGCCAAAAGCATTCTGATGGATTCTAAGTGAGCTACTGGTGCAAAGGTTTCATCGTAGTTTATCCCTTCTTGTTGATTGTAACCTTGAGCTATCAGTCTAGCCTTGTTTCTGATGATCTTTCCATCTTCATCCAACTTGTTCCTAAATACCCACTTTGTTCCAATGATAGATGTATCTTTCGGTTTTGGAACTAACTCCCATACATTGCTTCTCTCAAATTGATTGAGTTCTTCTTGCATAGCCATTAGCCAATGACTGTCGTCTAGGGCTTCTTCAATCTTCTTGAGATCCATTTGAGATACAAAGCAGTTTAGGACACAATTGCCTTGTATAGATGATCTTGTGTGTACGCCAGTGTGTTGATCTCCAATGATTTGTTCTACGGAGTGTGGGTTTCTAAGATTTCTATTTAATGGAAGTTCAGGGATGATTGTTTCTTGATCATCTTCTTCTACATGAGTGTCTTGTGGTAATTGTGGAGTGATTTCAATTTCTCCTTCTTCTGTGTTTGGGACAGAGATGGATTCATCAAAGTCAACGTGTAGGGATTCTATCAATGTTTGTCTTTCCTTGGGTAGCACTCTATAGGCCTTGCTCCTCCTTGAGTATCCAACCAAGATTCTATCATCAGATTTCTGTGCAAATTTATCTTGGTTTCCCCTTGTTCTGAGAACATAGCACTTGCTCCCAAACACCTTAAAGAATGAAACATTGGGTTTTCTGTTATTCCAAATTTCATAAGGAGTTTTGTTCAAGGTTTTCCTAATGATTACCTTATTGAGAATGTAACAAATAGTGCTTACAACTTTTGCCCATAGATATTGAGGGGAGTCATGTTCTTGTAACATAGACCTACTCATTTCTTGAAGTGTACGATTTTTTCTTTCAACTACTCCATATTGAGGTGGAGCTTGAGGAAAGGCAAATTCATGTTTTATCCCATTGTACAGTACTCTTCAAATTCAGAGTTTTCAAATTCTCCTCCATGATCATTTCTGATCTTTATGATGGATGAACTCTTTTCATTCTGTACTAGGGTACAAAATTTAGAGAATTCACCAAAGTTTCACTTTTATTTCTAAGAAAGAACACCCATGTATAGCGGGAGTAATCATCAATGATTACATAGGTCAATCTTTTTCCTCTAAGACTTTGGGTTTGGGTTGACCCAAATAAGTCCATGTGAAGAAGTTCTAAAGGTCTAGAAGTGGTTATTTCTGTGAGGGATTTGAAAGAGCTTTTGTGTTGCTTTCCTTTTTGGCAAGCAACACAGATGTTAATTTTCTCGTAAGCTATTTTAGGCAACCCAGTTACTAATTCTTTTTTAGATAATTTAGATAGTTTTGAATAACTGGTGTGACCTAAACGTCTATGCCATAGGACTTTTTCATCACTTGCAGCAAGCATGCAAAAGTGCAGAAGTCATGAGTAGGATTAGATTTATCAAAGTTTATAGAGTAGGCATTGTTTTTTCTATATCCTTTGGCAACAGTAACTCCCTCAGAGTTAGTAATTAAACAATTATATTTTTCAAATTTTACTACACAACCAATATCACATAATTGACTTATGCTAATTAGGTTGTGTTTAAGACCATTTACTAAATACACATTTCTTAAAAATGGTCTTTCTATATTTCCTACATTACCCCACCTACTATTGTACCTTCGTTGTTATCGACGGACTTGACCTTTTTAGCAGTAGGCAAGTCGATCAAGTCTGTTAGTAGACTTGATTTCCCAGTCATGTGCCTTGTGCATCCACTGTCGAACAACCACTTTGACACTTGTTTTTCCTGAAAGAGTTGAAAATTCTTTTGGTACCCATACTGAGTTGGGTTCAGATGAATTAACATAATTTGTTTATAATTTCTTAGCTCATCCTTAGTCATCCATCTTTGCTTTGGATGATTCATCTTAGAGTGATTTTTCTTTTTCTTAAGATGAATGGGTTTTGTATAGCTAGATTCCCTTACAAAATAATCATTATAAGTTAAGGTATGTAAGGGTTTTTTAATAGGTGCATATGATTCAAACCTGGTGAGACATGCCTAATTACGGCAGTTACTCCCAGCAATGCCTTTCAACAAGGACTAGGGTTCCGTCGCTTTAGGCCGGACCCCCGGAGAGCTCCCACGGTGCGGAACAAGTTCATCGTCCAAATCGCCGAGTTAACCCGTAAGTCACGATTGGACTACCAAGTCGCCGACTTTAGGGATAAGTCGACGAGTTAGGTCCAAGATCGGCAGTATGGTAGACTGCACATCTCGTCCCTGGAAACTCGACGAGTTTGCCCTAAATAGGCGATTTCCATACCTGAATCGCCGACTTACGACCGTTACTCGCCGCCAGCCAACGTCATAAATGTTTCTATATATGACCATAGGCGCGATGTCCGCCTTTGATCACGCCCTCTGAGACCCTATAAAAAGGGTCCCAAGGGGACACTCAAAGGCACAACACAAGTTCCACTCTCACCAGAGCATCACTAAGAAACTCGTCGATTCTCACTAGAATCGCCTAGTTTCTACTTGCAGGTATTTGACGTAAAGCGCGCGTCGTGAACTCCAGAGCCTCCGGCATCACCTCGCACCACCGCGAGCCCTGGTAGCAGATTCAATGCTTCATCAGCTGGCGCCGTCTGTGGGACTACCGAACCACCGGTATCCCGTCGTAATCTCGATTTTTTTTGCAAAGTCCGGCACAAGCTCTCCCGGAGGGTTCGCTGACTTTGTTAACTAAGTCGCCGATTTAGATCGATAGCCGATTCTCGGCTCGGGTCCGATTTATTCTTAAATCGCCGACTTAACCTTGAGAATCGCCCGATCCAGAATATCGTCTGCTAAGCTAATAGTGTTGTCCACGAATCTGTTCAAAAACTCCCAAAGTCAAAGTCGCCGATTTAGATCCCTAAATCTCCGATTCTTTCTTTGTTTTTTGAACAAGCTTGGTCAAGTCATCCTTTGCTTTGGAACTTACGTCTTCGCATAGGTTGGATTTTTCCCAAGCAAAAATCGCCTATTTGGGGGCAAACTCGCCTATTTAGAGGCAAACTCGCCTATTTAGGGGCAAACTCGCCTATTTAGGAACAAACTCGTCCATTCGATCATCGTCTTCATTCATTGCTTTGGCTGAATAAGACCACTCATAGCCCAGCTCTTTAACCGAAACGAAAATCCATCGCCACGGTTTTTCGCCTTTTTTCACTTCCAGTAATTTCGTCGGTCCACCTCCGGAATTCCCAGATCCGATTTTGGGATTCTGAGACTACATATCACGTGAAAAAAGTTTTCTCTACGAGTACCAAAGAGCAGAATTTCCAAAGAGTGCCAGGAATCTTTTCTGGGATAGGTCTAAACAGGCATCCCAGAAACCACCTCCGGCGGCACGATTTTCTGCCGAAAAATTGCAAAAAATTTGCGACATTTTTTGCTAATTTCAAACTTTGGGGACTAGTAGTACTCCTCAAGGGGGTCACAAAATTGCAAAGAAATATCATACAAATTTTTTTTCTGTTTTGTGACACCCGGGGGGGGCAGGTACTTACCCATAGCTTACGACACTTCGGAAGAACTTCTACTCGTTGTCCGTTGCTTCAGCCCGGTAGAAGCAACCATCCCGGCTATTTATGGATCCTGTTGCTAAGGGTCAGAAGAAAGCTCTTGCCACTGCTACTACGGTAAGAGCTTCTAGCAGAAGGGTTGGTCCTCGTACTGTACCAACCTCTAATGCACCATCACCTACACATGAGGTATCCTCACCACTCCCACTAAATGGGGATGTGAACCCAACTCCGACAACACAGGAGAGGCATGCGCACATGCATATTTTCATGTTGAAGTTGGACAAAAGGATAACCAACCTAGAGGCTTCAAGGAGCCGGACCACCATACGATGTACGACAAGCATGTCTAACCCACATTTGAGGAAGACAAACTTAAGTACACATCATCGGTCCGAATCAAGGATATCCAAGGAGCTTCGAAAGCTCAAGGGAAAGAGTCCTACAATCTCAGGGCAACCCAAATCCAACTCGCATCACTCTCCTATGGGAGACAACCACGGTGAAACAAAGAGACACAAGCATCTCGGTTCTCACCACAGGTCCGCAATACATCACTCGGGTGTACCTTCGAGTTCTACGACCCATGCGGATTACGATGCCACACTCATGAATAGGGTAATCAAAGAAGTGCTTCGCAAAGAAAAGTATGATCTAAGGGACCCACATGATTTTCTCAGAATAGGAAGGGCACCCTTTCATAGGGACCTCCTCAGAAAACCTTTTCCGCAATCTTGGCGGTGTCCGAAGATAGACTCGTACGATGGAACAACAGATCCAGAGGATCATGTTAACCTCTACCTCAATATCTTGGAGCCGCAAACTACCGATAATGGGTTGTTGTGTCGGGCCTTCCCTGGCACTCTGAAAGGCAACGCATATCGATGGTTTTCCGGTCTGCCAGCTGGCTCAGTCTCTAGCTTCGCGGACCTCTCTTCCAAGTTCATTGCCCAACATGTGGGGATGATCAGAATAAAACACAGTGCCAATGCACTACTGGCACTACGACAGAACAAGCTGTCTCTGAGGGATTACACGATGAAGTTCACTTCGATGATGACAGAAGTGAACGACCTAATCCCAAGTCTGGCCATAGCAAGATACGTGAGAGGGTTGGTACCCTTCTCCCCTTTGGCCCATAATCTGATGCTCCATAAAGTGGAGACCCTGCCCGACCTCTTTCAATGAGCTCAATCGTATATTGAGATAGAAGAGGAGGACAATGATAAGCTGGACGAACTCGAGCCGTCCAGCCGGAAGAAACCTCTCTATGCAAAAAAAGATACATACGAGGATACAAGTTCCCAGTCCGAAACCTCGACTAGTCTTCATCGATACTAGCCGGAGTCTCCGGGTAGCAGTTATGGCCACCAAAGTCATAGCTCGCACCCTAAATCCAGTAGCAGTTATGGTCACCAAAGTCATAACTCACACTCTCAGTCTGGTAACAGTTATGGCCACCAAAGCCATAGCTTACGCTCTCAATCCTATGACAATGATGGCAACCAAAGCCACAGTTCACACTCACAATCAAGTGCGTCACGCTAATAGTGGGTAACTATCATCTGTCAGAAGAAAGATAGGATTGGCCAGAGTAACTAAATAGGCTATGCATCCGTCAGTGACAACCAAACATCAAAGGAACTCATCTATTGTTTTGGTTGTCGCTTCTATTGTTCTCAACCATGTAACAGCGATATTATTCTAAGTAGATGTCTCCTTTAACTCGTGAAGGTATTATGCGATATGTATGCCACATTTAGAATAATCATCCATCACTTCAGACGGATCAATCACCCATCGCTTCGGCTGGGTGACATCCGTCGCTTTGACCTTATCTATCATCTATTAGACCCACGAGTCAAAATGATAGTTACGAAATCTAATTTACGACAAAGAGTCTAAATTACGATTACAAGTCTAGTTTACGATTTACGAGTCAAGATGCGACTTAAGAATCTAAATTACGACTCACGAATATTTGCGAATCAAACCCTAAGATTCCAAATATTTACAAATCTAAGTTTTCTTCCAAAATCTAATTTACGACAAAGAGTCTAAATTACGATTACAAGTCTAGTTTAGATTTCCGAGTCCAAGATGCGACTTAAGAATCTAAATTACGACTCTCACGAATATTTGCGAATCAAACCCCGAGATTCTAAATTTACGATTACAATCAATGATACCCCGGTTTTAAATCTATTCTGTCGCTATGGCTTTAATAGAGCAAGGGCCATTTTGTTGCTTTGGCCTAAATGATCCTATCCCATCTTGTCGCTATTGCCTTGATGACGATCGAGATTCTCTCTACCGCTACGGCCGGAGCTTGGCTAAAACACCAGGGTTCAAATCTAAAATTGTAGTCCTAAATTGCGGATCTAACCCTAGGATTCCAAACAATACTGTGCACCTTAATTTTTGGTTTATTTGTACTATTCTTTGCAACTCTGCGTTAATTTGGAGATATAAATTATCCGCAAATTTAACTGACGACTGAACTATGATTCGTACGATCAAGCTTACGTCCAGAGTGGCTAAGCGAGGGTTAGCAAAGTCTAACTTACGTCCAGAGTGGCTAAGTTACGGCTTGTGAATCTAGTTTCGAGCCTAGGTTACAATTTAAAGATGATTTATATGGAAGATTAGTAAAGAAAAGATAAAAGATAGTTCATTGATAATCAAAATAGAAAGATTGCACAATATTCCGAAAAATCATTTCATATGTCGCGACGACATGATTCTCGGGGGGAGTATCACAAGCTCTCTCCAATACTTCCGTTACACCAATATTTTAAAAGTTGTCGGATTGACATGATTTTTGAGGGGAGTATCACAAGCTCTCCTCAATACTTCTATCAACTCGGGCAGAAACATCCAAAACATAACTCTACAATCTGTCACAACGGCATGATTTCAGGGGGAGTATCACAAACTCTCTCCGACGCTTCTGTCACTCTAGCCGTAAGTCGTCTCGCCCATCTTTGGAGGAGAGTATCATAAACTCTCATCAACACTTCTGTCGTTTTGGCTAGAAGTCGTCTCACCAAGGGGAGTATCACAAACTCTCCACGACACTACTGTCACTTCGGCCATGAGTTTTCACAATTCGGGGGGAGTATCACAAACTTTCTCCGACACTCCTACCACTTCAGCTAGAATATGACACATTTTTATGCAGGTGTTAAAGGGGGAGTACCACAAGCTCTCCCGACTTTTCTGTCGCTTCGGCCGGAAATTGTCAAATTTCGAGGGGGAGTATCACAAGCTCTCCCGACACTTCTGTCGCTCCGGCCGGAAATTGTCAAATTTCGAGGGGGAGTATCACAAGCTCTCCCGACACTTCTGTCGCTCCGGCCGGAAATTGTCAAATTTCGAGGGGGAGTATCACAAGCTCTCCCGACATTTCTGTCGCTCCGGTTAGATATCGTCATATTTCAAGGGGGAGTATCACAAGCTCTCCCGACACTTCTGTCGCTCCGGTCGGAATTCGTCAAATATGAGAACGGTAAATCTGTCGCTTCGGCCAGATTTACCAAGGATTGTTTCGAGCAAAAGGAGAATGTCACGAGAGGTAAAATCGCATGGTAAGTTCAATTGGTCAATAATAATATGCGTTTTAGACTGATCCAGTTGTTTTGCAGGATGTTTTCTTTTTTGCAGGAATTATTCTGTCGCTTCGGCCAGAATCAGACTCTGATAGTGAGTCAATCTATCCTGCCGCTTTTGCCTTGATGGACTAAAGATCATTCTGTCGCTTTAGCCTTAATGGTCTCAACCTGTCTTGCCGCTTTAAGCCTTGAAGGGGTAACCGTCGTTGCGGACATAAAAGTCGCCCTTGATCAGGGTGGACTATAAACATTAGTTCTATCGCTTCGGCTAGAACTCGGTTCTATCTCTTTGGCTAGAATTCGATTCTGTTGCTTCGGCCTGAATCAAGTTCCGTCGCTTCGGCCGGAATTAATCTTGTCGCTCCGGCCTTGATAAACACAGTGCAGTCGCTCTTGATCAGGGTTAGACTATAAACAGGTAGTTTCGTTGGCCTGGAACTCGATTCTGTCGGTTCGACCCTACAGAGTCAATCCATTCTTGTCGCTTAGGCCATAATGAATACGGAATCAGTACGTCACTGTGGGCGGAATGATTCGATCTCATCTTGTCGCTTCGACCTTGATGCGGATCACACACTGAACCTTGGTTGGGGGGGGAGGGTACTGGCGATACACGCATGTTTCTTGTGCTCTCTTCAGGGGGGAGTACTAGTGAGACATGCCTGATTACGGCAGTCACTCCCAGCAACGTCTTTCAACAAGGACTAGGGTTTCGTCGCTTTAGGCCGGACCCCCGGAGAGCTCCCACGGTGCGGAACAAGTTCATCGTCCAAATCGCCGAGTTAACCCGTAAGTCACGATTGGACTACCAAATCATGGACTCCAGAGCCTCCGGCATCACCTCGCACCACCGCGAGCCCTGGTAGCAGATTCAATGCTTCATCAAAACCCTAAGTCAAATTTCTTTTGACCCGAGCTTGAACCTTGCAACATGTTATTTGAGAATTTTTGAAGAACATAATTTTTTTCGTTTATTCTTTCAGTTTGTAATTGCATGTTGCTACATTTTTCAGATAATTTTTGTAAAGTTTCTTCATGCTCAAGTATGAATTTATCCTTAGATTCTATTTCAGTTTTAAGCATGATTGTTTTTTTATCTTTATTCCTAATGATTTTCACAAAATTATCTATTTTTAATTCTAACAATTCAACCGTCATCGTCTATTTCCTTAGGTTGATTTTTTTTCAGATTCTAGAAGTTCAATTAATTCAAAATTTTGACTCTTAAGTATTTTAATTTTTTCATCCCTTTTTTCTATTTTACTTGAGAGTTTACGATTTCCTTCTTTTAATAACATGCATTCTTTTTGTGTTTCTTCTAATTCTATTGAATGATCAATATGTGATTTATTCATGCATTCTATTCTTAATAATTTACTTAATTTTTTTTTAGCTTTATATTTATTCATTAATTCTAGATATGCTTCTTCTAATGAATTAAATCTAGTATTTGTAAAATTTACCTCAGAGTCGCTTTCATGAGCCATGAGGTAGTCTTCTTGATCTGACTCGGAGTCTGACCAGTGTACTTGATGTGCTTTTTCTTTCTTTATCAGAGAACATTCAGATTTAATATGTCCAGGTTTGTCGCACAGATAGCAGATAGGCTCTTTTGAGTCTTTGTGGTTTCTACTCACTTTTCTATCGGAATTCTGATAGTTGGACCTTGAATCTCTCTTTTCTTTCCTATTTATGAGATATCTCTTTAAATGATTTGTGATCATTGCCAAGTCATCATCAGATGTTTCATTATCGGATTGACTTCTGAGAGCAATGTCCTTTTTCCCTTCTTTTGCTCTAGAGATAAATCTTTCCTCTTCATAGGCCATCAGATTTCCGCAAAGTTCTACAACTGTGAGTTTGTTCAGATCATAAGATTCTTGGATTGCATTCCTCTTTGAGTAGTATTTGTTTGGAAGGCTTCTTAGAATTTTTCTCCCTTGTTTCTTCTTAGTTACTGATCTCCTAGTCCAACCAGATCATTAACTATTTGTGATAGTCGAATGTTCATTTCTGCGATAGTCTCATCTTCCCTCATAGAGAATCTTTCGAACTGAGAGGTGGCATGTAATAGCTTGTTTTCCTTGACGTGGGAGGTTCCTTCATGTAGATCCTCCAAAGATTTCCATACCTTATGAGCTGTATCCAAACATCGAATTCTGCTATACTCAGATTCATTGAGGGCACCATATAGTGCATTCAATACTCTTGAGTTGTTGTTTTCCTTGAGTATATCCATTGCTCCCCAAGTCTCTTCTTTGCTTGTTGGAATCTCACAATCTTCCAATATGATCTTCCAGACTCCATTGTTGATTGACTTCAAGTATAACTTCATCTTGTTCTTCTATAAGTCATACTTTACTCCATCGAATCTGGGAGGTTTGTTCGATGCAAGACCAGTACTGTTTTCACCATTTGAAGCCATAGCTGTTATTGTAAGATGTTAGTCTGACTTCAACGGAACTTGGCTCTGATACCACTTGTTGGATCGTGATCCGAGGCTATAAGGGGGGATAATAGCCTCTTTTCGATTTATACAGGTTGATTGCAGAATTACCTGTAAACACTTAAGAAACAAATGGTTGAACAATAATAGTATTATAACTCTTTAGATGATATTATAATTATTACTCTTCAAAGCTTACTACAGTATATGAATACTGAATCAACTTATTTGATAGTGTTGTAAATAACTATAGTATATGAATACTAAGTTATATTGCAAACACAAATTATATTATAGAGTAAATGACCAGATAACTGGATATATTTGATAAGCAAGTTATAGAGTAAATGACTAGATAATTGGATATATATATTTAATAAGTAAATGCTTGAAACGATTTAAGACAAATAATATAACCTCAGATGACCAGATAACTGGATGAGGGATTTGCGTAAAGTAGTCAACCTCTGTTTTGACCAGATAACTGGAAGAGAGATCCTTTTCAATTTAGTGTTGTTTTAGTTGTTTTTATAAGAAAGATAAAACTAAAGTTAACAAAGAATAACACAAGAGGATTTATACTGGTTTACCCAAACAAGGGCTAATCCATTCCCGACCAACTGTCAGAATTCACTAGCCTAAAGGTTATGGAAAAACCTTAGAGTATCAAGGAAACTCTTAAGAACCTCTCTAAGCTTTAAGGCTAACTTTGCTTAGGAACCAGTCTTTTACAGGTAAACTCACATCTTGAGTTTGCTTGTAGTGTGGTGAGTGAAAATGAGGGGATTACCCTTCTATTTATAGCCTTGGCCACTCAATGTCCCCCCTTGGATCTTCAATGGATGACTCCTTGATTTCTCACATGAATCCAAGCTTTGTTTTTGATCTTATCTTGAATAGTGTTTTCTTGGATAGTGTTTGTTGGAGAATCTTATCTTTGGAAAAATTCAAACGTGAATAGTGTTTTGTCCCCTTGGAATATTATACCTTGAATAAAAAGTCAAAAGATAATAATAATATTTAAGGTAAAGATGTAATTATTCCAATTTGACTTTTAACTTTGAATTAAACCTTTGACTCAAGTGATTAATTAATTAATTAGAGTTAGGTTTAATATCGATTGACTTATTTAACTCCTATAGATTAATAGTATAATTAGGGTTTAAATTGACATGATTAAAATATAATCCTATATCGACAATTTTGATTCTACAAAGGTGAGCAGCTCGAAACTCGAGGCGTCATTAAGAAGAGTAAAGAGGGGAGGTGGAAGGCTAGATACGGACGGACGGTCCCCGGGCCCCGGCCCCTGGGGAAAGAGGGGAGTACTGTTGGTACCATGGACCGCCCAGCGGTCCATGGACCGAACTACCAGTCACCTTTAAGGGCCCGGGCGCGCGGACGGGCCAGAGGGAACGAATAGGCCGGTAAGCCCACGAGGTTCAGAAGTGAGTAGAGCGCTATAAATACCTCCCCTGGTCCATTAGTTTGGGGTGGTGGAGAGACAGTTGAGAGAGTTGAGGGTGTGAGCTACCATTGGCGAGCACACACACCAACAATATCCATCCTTCTAATGGCATATATAGAAGAAGTTTATGACGAAATATTTCATCTAGTTCTCATTCAATTCTGTATTTTTTGACAATTGAAGTCAATTGAATTATGGGTTTTGAAACAAACCACATTCTTCTTACCAATCGGGTATCATCAATCACCATATTCTAACCAGAATCAAGCCTATTCCAAGCTTAAAACGTACTCTAATGTGATATTACTTACAAGTAGCTATCAACCAGACAAATGGATTGGATTACCAGATGCATGGTTTATATCTCCTAAATGGAAGAAAGAAAAAAAATCTACTCAAAATTTAATTTTTATATTTGAAACAATAAAATATATATGCATCATAAATCATAATTGCAATAAATCGCCATCGATTCAATTTATCTTTTTCTCGGGTTTTCCCCCTCTTACGAATTTCCCATTTCTTTCTACGGTCAGGAGAATCGGCGCACGGAAAAAATTACCGCCGAGTAGTCATAGGCACGCTGCAGGGTCTTCTATTCATCTCCGATGTAATAATTTCTTCTATCTTTTGATCTGCGTGTGTTTTGATGTAATGGAGGTTGTTTTGCTTGGTAGCAAACTCCAAAGCTTTTTTTTATTAATCTGGGGCAGATATTCAAGTCTGTACATCCATGATCCACCCCAAAGTTAAACATTGCAAGTAAAGCTGTGTATTTTGATGGATCTTCACTTAGTTAATTCTTAGTGGAGTATTTTCTCAATCCACACGCGGTCTCGATTTCCATGGTCCTGATTAGTAGCATAGCCGCAGTTAAAAAAATAGGTATTTCCTTTTTTTTATTGACCAAAAAAGTTTTCATTTCCTCTCATTTTGAAATTCTAGGGTTTGGTCGAACTCCGGGTGACTCCAACTTATACTAATTTGATCTCCTTTGAAAGGAAATATAGTGAGTACTCTTGAAATTTGGTTGGTTAACATTTTTGTTTCTTTTGCTTACTGTTAATATCTCACATTTATTATTTCCTTTGTAGCGATCTTTTCAACTGTGTATTTGCGATTTTAACTTTTTTTTGCAGTTTCATCTTTCTTTGTTGAAGACAGCTCAAGGCCATCCTATGGTGAGTATTCGGTGTGTTAGGTCATCTTCCTCTATTTTATTAAGAGAGACCCAAATTTTCTATTTCTCCCCTTGTGCATTGTGGTCAATTTTTATCGTGGATTTGCAGTCGGCTGAGTTGAAAAATAGAGAAACTTACAATAGACATTTAGTCAACTGTGATACATTTAGTATTGACGCACTCGATAACTCTAAAAAAACAAAAAATTCAGGAGTTATGTTGAAAGGAAGCACTGTCAATGCCTACGATATGAATTGGTATGGCATTTTGAAAGAGATTTTGGAAATTGATTTTTATGGAGATAGAACTCAAACAGTTATGTTCAAAGTTGATTGGTATGATACTGAACGAGGAATAAAAGTTGATCGATTTCATACCGTCGAAGTTAACACAAGAGGACGATTGAATTGTAACGAACCATTTATTTTTTGTTATCAGGCATATCAAGTGTGTTATTTACCTAAAATGTCTACGAAAAACAAAGAATGACAGACCGTGATTCGTACACAAGCAACAATGACTATTGCCATTTTAGAAAATGAAGAAGCTATTATAACATTACCTTCTCAAATATATGCAAATGATGTAGATGAATTTGTTGATGTTTGAGATATGATAATGATGATGAGTTTGTATTCGTACATGAACAAGTTAGATATGAGGAAGAAATTGAAATGGAAGAAGAAGAAGGGGAAGAGGAAGATGATGAAAAAGGGGAAGAGGAAGAGTAATTTATAATTTTATTTGTATCACATGTATTCTAATTGTATTATATATTTGTAATTAAATAGATGTCAATAAAATTGATAATCGCTTCACAAGTGATTCAGCGTCAAACTCAAGAAACAGATGTATCTTCTGCAACTAGAAGTTGCGATTCTGAAGATGTGCGTTTAGGTATTATTTTCAAAAATATATTTTTCATTTGTCAAATTCAACTAATAATATTAAATCGTAGGAGGACGGGGGGAAACTAGATCTCTTCCACAACTTGACGTGCCTGTTCCCACTTTCCTCAATGCATATATGTAAGAACTTATATTTTTTTTATAAATTTTTTATTTTTTAAACTATTATAACTTTATGTAGGTCGTTCCAACAAACAGTAAAAAAATCAAATCATATGTTTGGTTAAAGGAAAAATCAATGGTGCGTGGACTACATGAGCGATGTTTCCAAAAGATGTAAAAGATGATATATGGAATAAATTATTGGTACATATTAATATTTATTTTTAATTTTAATGGTTTTTTATATATTATCAAAATGATAGTGTTAATGTCTATTATATGTTTGGAATTTACAGAAATTTTCCAGTTTTCACGATAATGATGTCGCAAGATTCCAGTTCGAGAAATACGTCAACCAGACGTATAAAAACAATCTTTATATAGCGAGGAAAAATGCTTGTAACAAGGCAGGAATTGACATTGACAAGATGAACGTATCAATTATTCAATTCAACCCTACTTGGATCTCACCGATTATATGGAAGGAGATGGTTGATTTTTGGCTTACAAATGTAACATGGAAGAAAAAATCATCTGTTGGAAAAATTAATAGAAATAGCAAAGCAGATTTCATGGTATACTGTGGAGGTGCTAAATCAATAGCTTCACACAAAGAAGAAATGGTACGTATGCCATTAAATTTTCATTTGATGAATACTTATTTTTAATGCAGGATAAAGAAACTGGTAGGGAAACTTGTCGGGCAGATGTATACTTGAAAGTACACACAAATCCGAAAACCAACAAAACTCATCCAAATGTTGAATCTCTAATGGTAGATAGTAATTTCATTGTTATATTTAATTAAAAAAACTATTAACTGTTTTATTTTATATTTTTTGTTTTAGGAAATTTATAAAAGTAAAAGACTTTCTAGCATGCGAGAACACGGTCTTGAAATTCCTATGTCTCAAAGTACAGAGAGATCCATAGCAGAGCTAAAACCGATGTACGTTGGCGAAGATGACCAAGAATGGATGAAAACATTTAATCATAAAAAAGGCCGTGTTCAAGGATTTGGAAAAATTCAACCGTGTCCGACGCTTTCGAAAAGAATCTCCTCTGCCTACGCATCCACAAGTAACAATTATAATGTCGATCAATTGGAATCATTGAAGGTTGAGGTAGCAAGACTAAATCAGGTAGATGATGGTCGCGAAGAAAGATTTTTGGTGATGCAATCACAAATGCAAAAAGAACGGAAAGAGATTGAAAAGGAACGACAAGAGATGCGTGAAATGATCATACATTTGATGGAGAGTCGTCCTACGATTTTTACGGTATGTGAATCAAATTATCTTTTTCAATTCTAATTTCATATCATTTATTAAATATATTTTTTTATTTAGTCGTCATCTCAATATATTCCATCGTTTTCACGCGAAAAGATCCAGACTTTTAACTCAAACGCCGAAAACACTCCACAAATTCAGTAAGTAAAAATTTGTAATCTATTTAATATTCATATTTTATATCTTTATAATATTTTTCTATTTTAGAATGACAGGATTTCCAAACGTTTCAATTGAAACAGAAAAACAAATATAAGGAAAAAGAGAAGAAGAAATATAAGACATGAAAAAAAGAAGAAAAATTTGAAAGGTAGGTTACTTTAAGTAACTTTTGAATAGTAAAAAAAAAAAAAAGTTAAACTAAAGATAAATGATTATATTCTCGAATAATTGATAAATGGTTGGATATATTTTTAAATGAATGGTTAATATATATTTGGATAAATGATTATTATATATTTGGATGAATGATTGAATATATTTTTGGATGAATTGTTGAATATATTTTTGAATAATTGATTTAATATATGTTTGGATTAATGGTTAAATATATTTTTGGATGATTGATTTAATATATGTTTGGATAAATCACTGAATATATTTTTGAATAATTGATTTAATATATGTTTGGATTAATGGTTAAATATATTTTTGGATGATTGATTTAATATATGTTTGGATAAATCACTACAAGAAAACAGACATGTAGGGACGGATTTAGTGACGGATTCTGGCCGTCTCTAAATCTGAAGAAGGATTTCGTGAAAATTTCCACGATGCTAGTGACAGCTTGCAAAAGCCATTTCTAAGTCTCATTTTTTGTTAATGGTGGGCGACGGCTCGCTGGTGAACCGTCGCCGACCTTGAAAATTAGAGACGGCTTTTTACTAAGCCATCCCTAAATATTTTGATAATTTTTTTGGGGGAAATAACTAGGGACGGCCTATGAAAAAACCGTCTCTAAAAGGATAAAGTAGAGACGGCCTATGAGAAAACCGTCCCTCAAAGGATAATTTTTAGTTTACCTTAGATTTTTTTAAAATTAAATTTGAAGTAAAACCTAAGAAAACAAAGTTTTTATAATAAAATTAATAAAATCGTAAATTACCCAACCCTTAAATTCCTAAACCCCAACTTAAATTCCTAAATCTCTAAATAAATTCTTAAACCCCAATTTAAATTCCTAAAATCCCTAAACCTCCCGATTTTCAATCTCTCCCAAACCCAAACCCAATCGTTCCGATTTCTTGCATTCCATTCCAGCATCGGCGACCACGAGTTCTTCATCTTCCGGCGGGCGCAGTGAGGACAGTGATCGATTTCTTCATCCGCAGTGAGGACTTGGTAAATTAAAAAACCTCCTCCGGTGAGTTCTATGACATCCTCTGGTTTATTTTTATATATGTTCTTTGATTTATAGAATTTAGTTTCAAAATGAGATAAGAATTTACTGTTATTTTAAAAATGACATCCTCCGGTGAGTTTGTGAGTCTATGACATCCACTGTTATTTTCTTCATCCACTGTCACTCTCATCCTGTTACTTACCCACATCTCTTTTTCCAGTTTCCTCTCTGTTCTTTTGTTTATTATCGATCCTACTTGGATTTTATTTGGATTTTGGGCAAGCAATTTACATTATAATTTACAGAGATAAGAATATGATGTTATGGATCCAAAAAATCTCTAACATTATCAAAAAAGATTCACATTGCCCAGATCAGTCGATTAAACAAACTACCTACATTGTCAAAAACTCACAAACAAAGCATAAAATAGACAACAGAAGTTACATTTAAGTAAAGCCAGCAATAATATAATATAAATGTGATATAGCCTAGGTGTTAGCAATTAATGTCGTGGAAAGTGAAAAATTCCACTATGAATACAGAATAAACTACAACGATGGATCAGATTAATTTTACATGTAAATAGTGAATTAGAAGAACCATTTTTAGAAGAAACAAACAAAAAATAAGACATAACCCTACAAAGTACGAACAATTCAAGCATCAAAACAAAGCGATTTCACATGTGCTAATTCATTTAAGGAAATTATTATTTGATTTAAACAACATCATCATCTATTCACAGATAAGTATATATATAGATTAAAGTCGTTACCAAATACTGATTAGACAAGCATTAGAACAAGACATTTATGTTTTGGCATTATTTACCTAATTAAAGAAGCTACAACATTGGATTTTTTAAATTATAGAATAATGATTCTCTAATTCTTTTAATAACACGTGAATAAATAGAAGGAAAAATATTCACGATATCTAAAAAATATACAAAAAAAAGAATTGTCATGTGTCATGTATGGCTTGTGGGGTACATATGTGAATGACCTAACCCCAATATAAGATTCAATTTCTCCAGAATAAAACACCATTATCTGTGTTTTCTTCTTCTTCTGTAATCTACTAATCTGTTCTATTTATATATAATATAGGGATAAACCCACCAATGATCTGCTCTGTTGCTACAGCCTCCATCCCGAACGCGAGGGCGAAAGGGGTTTGACCCGTGGGCGTCCTGATGGTCGTGCGATACGCCCACATGGTTTCCGGGACTAGGTCCGCCCAGTTTCCTGGGTGTTCGCCCACCTTCCTTTTCAGGATTGATGTTATCGTTCGGTTCGTCACCTCTACCTGCCCGTTTGCCTGCGGGTGGTAGACTGGTGCGAAGCTTAACTTGATCCCGCTGTCTTCGCAGAACTCTTTTAACTTCTTTCCCGTGAACTGCGTCCCGTTGTCCGTTATTATCTGGATCGGGACCCCAAACCGGCAGATGATGTTTCTGAAGACAAAGTTCAGCACATTCTGTTCGCTGATCGTATTCGTAGCCTCTGCTTCGGCCCACTTTGTGAAGTAGTCGACCGCTACGAACAGGAACTTCCTTCCTCTTGATGCAGGTGGGAACGGCCCTACTATATCAATTCCCCATCTTGCGAATAGCACCGGTGTCGTTAAGGCCTTCATCATGGTGGACGGCCGTCTTTGGACGTTCGAATGCCTCTGGCACACGTCGCATCGACCGACAATCTCCTCTGAGTCGTTTATTGACTCGGGCCAGTAGTACCCTTGCCTGGCTACTTGCTTCTCCAGCGCTCTGCCGCCTTGGTGCGCTCCGCTTGCCCCCCTCATGTAGACTTCGTGCGATGGCCTTCCCCTCCTCACGTGGGACGCATAGCCGCAGGGGGGCCTCCTCTGCTGCCGACCGTCGGTACAGCTTGTCCTGGGCCACTATAAACCAGGCCGCTCTGTTCCTTAGCTTCCTGGCCTCCATTGGGTCTGTTGGCGCTTCGCCTGCCATGATGAACCTCGTGATCGGCGTTCTCCAGTCCCCCGACGTTATTACCCCGCACGCTCTGGCTGGCCCGCGGTCGCTGGTCGTCGTCGGTCGTTCCTGGTTTTCAATCCGGATCCACCTTCCCTCCTTTTTTCCTGGGGACGCCCCCAGTTTGGCCAGTGTGTCGGCCTCCCCATTGTGTTCTCTCCCTATTTGGGAGATCCTCCATTCTTTGAGCTTGCCCAAGGCCGCTCTCGTCTCGGTCACATAGCTCGCCATAGAGTGTTCCTTGGATACGAAGTCTCCCCTGACTTGGTTGGCTACGAGCCGGGAGTCCGTGTGGAAGTGCACCTTGGACGCGCCTAGCGCGCGAGTTAGCCTGATCCCCGAGAGGAGGGCTTCGTACTCTGCTGCATTGTTGGTCGCCCGGAATTCGAAGTGGATCTAGTACTCAATTTTCTCTCCTGTCGGGGATGTGACCACGACCCCTGCGCCGCATCCACTACTGCTGGACGATCCGTCCACGTGGGCCGTCCACCACTGTTCGTCTGCCTCCTCGCCTTCCCTTGGGGCCAATTCAGCCATGAAGTCCGCCACCGCCTGTCCCTTAATTGCCCTTGCTGGCACGATTACTAGGTGGAATTCGCTGAGCTCCATGGCCCACTTGGTTAGTCTTCCCGAGACGTCCGGCTTCTGCAGCAGTTGCAGTAGTGGGTAAGCCGTTGGGATCGTGACCGTGTGAGCGTGAAAGTACGGTTTCAGCCTTCGGACCGCCGAGACCACCGCCAAGGCTAGCTTCTCGATTTCCGGATATCTCTCCTCCGCTCCTACTAAAGAACGGGAGTGGTAGTATACCGGCCTTTGCGCGCCTCCCGCTTCTGAGAAAGGACTGCGCTGACGGCCGCCCCCAAGCACGCTACGTACATGGTGAGTGGTTCTCCTCTTGTTGGTGGGCGAAGCGTCGGCAGGCTCGAAAGCTGGAGCTTGAGTTCTCTGAACGCCGTCTCGCATTCGACTGACCATATCACCCTGGGTCCCGGGTTCCTTAACAATTGGAAAAAGGGTTTCAAACGGTCTGCCGTTCTTGGCAGAAATCTGCTCAGCGCCGCCACCCTCCCGTTCAATTTCTGGACCTCCTTCAGCGTCCGCGGGGGGTTCATGGCCATCACGGCCTCCACCATTTCTTTCCTTGGCTTGATTCCTTCGGGTGTGATTCGGAAACCGAGAAAATGCCCCTCCTTGACTCCGAACGCGCACTTTTTCGCTTTTAGCTTGAGTCCTGCGCTACGGATGTTGGCGAAGGTTTCTTCTAGGTCGACCAAGTGCGTTTCGGCCTCCTTCGATCGGACGAGTATATCGTCCACGTACACTTCTACGTTCCTTCCTATCTGTGCCTTGAATATTTTATCCATTAGCCTCTGGAACGTCGCCCCGGCGTTGCGCAGGCCGAACGTCATTACTCTGAAGCAAAACGTGTCCATCTCTGTGATGAACGACGTCTTCTCCTCATCTTCCCGCGCCATGGGCACTTGGTTGTACCCCGAGTGTGCGTCCATGAAACTCAGCATCCCGCACCCGGAACTCTGGTCTACCAGCCGGTCCACCGACGGCAGTGGGTAGCTGTCCTTGGGGCACGTTTTGTTCAGGTTGGTGAAGTCGACGCACATCCTCCACCCCGAGTCTGCTTTCCTTACCATCACCACGTTGGACAGCCAGGCGGGATAGCGTACTGGAAGAATGAATCCCGCTTCGAGGAGCTTCCTGACCTCCAGTTCGGACGCCTCCCTTTTTTCCGCCCTTAGCGGGCGTAATTTTTGTCTGACGGGGTGGGCGTCCGGGGCTACCGCCAGCCTGTGCTCCGCCAGCGTCCTGGGTACGCCGCCCAACTCGCTTGCGAACAGATCTTCGTTCTTTCTCAGGAGTTGCTCTAGACCCTCCCTGATGTTTTGTGGGAGGTTCTTTCCTATTCGTACTTCGTCCCGCCCGAGGGCCACTTGGGTCGTGTGGGATGCCGGTTCGGGTCTTGCCGTGCGTTCCCGCATCGAGTGGGGTAGGCCTTCGTCCGACGTCATTACTTCACCGACCGAATTGAAGTAGCATTCGCGCGCCTTCTTCTGGGATCCCCGGACCGTACACACCCCTGCCTCGGTTGGGAACTTGAGGCACTGATGGAGTGATGACATCACTGCCTGGAAAGCGTGCAGCGCCGTCCTTCCCAGGATGACATTA
>LFYR01002110.1:170027-187465 GCA_001185155.1 Zostera marina
GGCTCTTTGTGCCGGCGCCTCTTGGGTGACTCCCACCCGTACCTGATTTCCTCGAGCTCCATGCGCAGTCTATCCTCGTCGTCCCATTCCTCGTTGGCCTTACTTCCTCCGAATACCGGTCGCGAGAGTGATGTCGCGCCGGCTGGTACTCCTCCGCCGCCCGCTCGGGTCGCTTAGAGCTCTCCCCTACTTGGTATTCGCTCCGCGTCATCCTTCTCTCTCCGGCCGTCATGTGTTTGTTCACGTCAGGTTCACCACTGTTGGTGTGAGGGTTCGCCGGAGCTAGCTCACCGTCCAACCTAGTACAAGACTCTCTCTCAGAATTATCAACCCCTCCCCCAGTTGGACCAGGGGAGGCATTTATAGCCTTCACTTGCTGTCGTTGGGCCTCGTGGGCTCGTGCCGTCGGCCCCGCCCGTCCGTCTAGGCCGGCCGGACCGGTTCGGTCCATGGGCCGCGGTCCGCGGTCCATGGTACCAACATAAACCAATTAAACCAAAAGTATACACAAAAATAAATCAAAGTATACACTAAAACAAACATATAGATAAATATTTCATTCCATAAATTAATTACAACATAAAATAGATAAACATTTCATTCAAATCAAAAATAAAAAATAAAAAACCAAAAAGCAAAAATCAAAATCGAAAATCACAACAACTCACCACAAATGGACCGGCGATGACACCACAGCAGGGACGGACGATGTGTCTACCGGAGGCGAGCGCAGGCGAGTGGTCGACGGCGACAACAGAGGCAGGCAGCGGCACGACGGAGACGGCAGTGGAGATCAGCGGCGGCAATCGAAATAAAAGAACAGAACGCGTCTGTTCTGATTTGGGGTTTTTAATAAACCCCAAAACTTACATGGCGGATTTCCGCCATGTAAGTACACTTAAGTTCCGCCCGGACTTAAGTGAAAGTCCGCCCAATCGAAATTTGGGCAGGCTTTTTCCGCCCGAGTCCCCGAATACTTAACATGGCGGATGTCCGCTATGTTAAGTCAATTTAATCGGGTAATCGGGTTACTTTTGGGGGGGATTCCAAAGTTTGGGCGGGATAGTTTAGATGACCGTCATTTAAACATCGCCATCGAAAATAATTTAATTTGAACCGCCGTCGAGACAAAACCTTTCCTCGGCGGACTCAAAGAATAAATGGCGGACATCCGCCATCAAAACTACTGAATTATTGATGGCAGAAATCCGTCATCTAAAGGCCGCCATACAAGGTCCTTTTTTTTGTAGTGGATACATCCATCGATAATGTAATGGACCAACCACTTTCGCTTCACTTGTGAGATGTACTACTAGATGTATCATTATTGTAAAAAAATCCAGAGTAAATATTTTTTCCAATTTGCACAATGTAATAACGATGTTTTTTTTCAATCTTTCCATATGGTCAACTACAATAGATTTCGAACAAATCGCATTGAAATACTTGCATATGTCAACTAAAACAGATGTTACTTTTGGATGTGTTGATCGACATAACACAATTGGAAGTAATTTTTGTATTATCATACGACAATCATGACTTTTCAAACCTGTAAACTTCTTTTCTTTCAATTTCACTTTTGATAAAATGTTGAATGCGTATTCATCCGAAAATTTGAGATTATGAAACACTTTACAGAAAATCGTCTTTTCATCATTACTGAGATTGAATATCGCCTTTGGAATCTTCCATTCAGAATCACTAATCTTTAATGGATGTAACTCTGAACGAATTTTCATTTCTTGAAGATCAAAACGTGCACTCAAATTATCTTTCGATTTGCCATCCATTCCCAATAAAGTGTTTAGAATATTTTCGCAAACATTTTTTACAGTATGCATAACGTCGATATTATGACGTATCAAGAGAGTATTCCAATAAGGCAATTGAAAGAAAATACTTACTTTTTTCCATCCAGGAGGTAAGGACATGACTTTCATCTTCTTCTTTGATGGTCTTTCATCGTTTTTGCCGAAAATAATAGAATTTCTAAAATAAATCAAATTCAGAAAGACCTTCTCTCCTGAGGGTCGTTTAGGTGCTTCTTCAATTTCAATTTTGTTATTGAAATCCTTCTTATTACGTCTATACGGATGGTCATTTTCAAGAAACGATGGTGTCCAAGAAAGCTCTCTTTCTTTCCATATTTCAATCGAACACTACTCGTTTTTTCAGAACAAACTGCACATACCAAATTTCCTTTCGTGCTCCAACCAAAAGATCACCATATCCAAGATAATCGTTAATTGTCCACATCACTGCAGCATGCATTTGAAAGCTATTTTGAGTAACCACGTCATATGTCGTGACACCGGTGGTCCATAAAATTTTTAACTAATCAATCAGTGGTTGTAACTAGACATCTATACACATCATTCTCAGGTGATGTAGGTCCGGAAATTAGAAGACTCAAAATGAAATTGGGTTGTTTCATACACATTCATGGAGGAAGATTGTAAGGCATAAGAACGACTGGCCACGTGCTATGACAAACTGACATCATAATAAATGGATTAAATCCATCGCTTGCCAGTCCCAATATGATATTACGTGGTTTAGAAGCAAAATCGGGATACCGATCGTCAGATTGTGTTCATTGCAATGAATCTGCCAGATGACGAAGAATTCCATCTTTTTTCTGATCATTTTTATGTCAAGTCATTCCTTTAGAAATATCTTTACACAAAAACAATCTTTTAAGTCATGGTATCAACGGAAAATGTCTCAAATATTTGACAGAGCTTCGTTTTCTTTTTTCATCGCCATCTTCGTTCAACCACCTTGAAACACCACATGTGGGACAACTTTTGCTATCTTTATATTTTTTTCCAATAAATGATACAATCGTTCCGACATACATCGATTTTCTCATACTGTAACCCCAAATCACGAACAAATGACTTAGCAGCTTGATACATATTCTTCGGGATCGTTTCCGTTCTATTGGGATGAGATCGACGTAAAATGGATAACAACGTCTCAAATGATTTATCGGACCACTGATTGATACACTTACATTGAAGTAATTCAAAAATAAAAGATAGCTTAGTAAATTCGGTACAACCGGACCATAACTCTTGTTCAGCGTCTTTCAACCGATTAACAAAAGTCGAATCATAATTGAAATCTGGAAGATCTTCATCATTATGATCTGCAATAATATCTTCGTTCGGTTAGGAAATATCTTCATTTCCATCTGGAAACAGTACATATCTAAAACTAATAATTAAACTATTTATTAAGTTTAAAAACAGTTCTACTAAGTCTAAAAACAGTTCTACTAAGTTTAAAAACAAAACTACACTATTTAACTAAATTAACACTAAAACATCAAAAAATAAACCCTAAATAAACTAAATTATAGTACATATAAACTAAATAAACACTAAATAAACTAAATTAACACTAACTAAACAATTGATTCATTACAGTCAATTAACTAAATAAACTAAATTACTAAATAAATTAAAACGGTACTTATATCATAAACTAAAAACAAATTAGTGATTAAATCATAAACAAATTAAAATCCCTAAATACAATAATCATATAAACCCCAAACATATTAACTTATAAACACCAAAAAATAAACCCCAAAACCCCCAAACATATTAATGATACTAACTAAGATACATACATATTAATCATAATAAAAATCCTAAACCCTTAAATAAAACCCCCAAATATAAAAACACTAAAATCTAAAACACCCAAATACATAAACCCTAAAATACACAAATCCCAAATACATAAACACTAAAATAGATAAAACCCCTAAATACAATAAATTAAGATGACCCCCCCCCCAAAAAAAATGAAGATAAAAAACAAAATAAATTAAGATGAAGAAAAAACAAATAAAAATAAAACAATAAATTAAATGAAGAACAACATTAACAAAAAATGAAGAAGAAGAAAATAAAAAGAAGAGAAGAAGAAGAACCGGAAGAAGAAGAAGAAACCAAGAAGAAGAGAGAAAAATGAAGAAGAAGACGAAGAGAAGATTTACCTTTGATGACCAGAAGAATATGACCGGAGGAAGGCGAGATCGTCGGAGGGGATTTGGGGGAAGATTAGGGAGGAGTGGGGACGATTTGGGGGGAAATGAAAGAATCTGGAAATTTTTAGTTAGTTATATAAAAAAATCATGACGGCCAGGCCGTTAGGATATACTAAAGTTGTAGTTGACTATGTTTGACTGTACGGGGAGATCACGACGGCACAAGTTCTAAACTTAGGGTTTTTAAAAATTTCTGACGGCCAAGCCACTGTTAATTTTTTTGAGGTAGAAAAAAATAAGCGGGAAAATTAGCTGGCCGCCAGCTATTTTTCTCCCGACCGTTGAAGGTTTAGGATGCCGGCGGCCAGGCCGCCAGCTCATTTCTTCCCGACCGTTGGGGAAATTGGTGCTGGCGGCCAGGCCGCTAGTACCTTAAAAAAAATGGCATCGACGGCCTGGCCGCCAACTGGCCGCCAACTCATTTCTCTCATTTACGAGGGAAAATTATGCCAGCGGATTAGTGTAACTTGCCGACAGCCTATCCGCTAGTCCTATCTACAGGCGGCCAGGCCGTCGGGAGGTGGGTGCCAGAAATACGTTGTTTTTTTGTAGTGCGAAAACGAATCTTCCCCGGTTTCTGAAGTTTCGGTTACGTCCAACTATCCGAATACTATAGTAATTTCTAGCGACGATGAATCCACCGAAAACAGCGATAGGATGAGTGTCAATGATAATTATAGTTAGTTGAACAATAATTTAGTAAACTTATGTGAAATTTTTGTTTTGGTAACTATGAATTTTGTTTTAGTTGAATGAAATATTTTTATTATATATTGAATGAAATTCTCTATTAGGTTGACTAAATTATAGTGGAATTGAAATTACAATAACCTCAAAATTTAGATTGTCATTAATTAGAATTATATAGTTTACGTGCATTCAAAAACTAAGCACGGATTTTCTATCTATTTTGTAGAATGATCGATGACGATCGAAGTTGGATGTACAAGAGATTAGATAATAAAAGACAGATCACGAACTCATTTGTTGAGGGTGTTCGTGAATTTTTGAATTTTGCCTTCACCAATTCTAGCTCCATTGGTCAAAGAGGACAGATTAAATGTCCTCGTGGTCAATGTTGTTGCTTGAGTAAGCAAGATAAAGATACGATGGGAGTTCATCTTTACAGATTCGGTTTCATGAGTGGCTACACGAATTGGGATAAACACGGTGAACCAAAAAAGAAACCACGTGTTGAAGTTTGCATCATCCCTCATGATATAGACATGACCGAGAATACTAATCCATTTGTTGACATGGTTCACGACGCAAGTAGGCCAATTGATTTGCATGATGAAGAACCGAATGTTGAAGCTCAAAATTTTTACGATCTTTTGAATTCTGGTTATGAAAAAGTATACGAGGGTTGTGAAACATCTATTTTGGAGATTTTAACCGAATTGATGTATCTTAAATCAACGTATGGACTTTCTGTGGAAGGTTATGATACATTAATGAAGACTATTAAGGTGTTACCAAAACCGAATAAGCTTCCAGATACATTTTACAAGGCGAAACAAAAAATGAAGAACCTTGGATTGGGACATGAGAAAATCGATGCATGTCCGAACAATTGCATATTGTATTGAAAAGAATACAAAGATTTAAACGAATGTCCGACATGTTATGAACCTAGATTTAAGACCAGAACAAGTGGTGATCGTGATATTTCTGTGAAAATTCTTCGGTCATTCTTCGTCACAATATTCTTTATGGCCAGTTATCGTGACACCGTACAACTTTCCTCCTTGGATGTGTAATACACAACAGTTTCTGTTTTTGACAATGTTGATTTCTGGTCCGAAAGGTCCGAAAAAAGAAATTGACGTTTATTTGGAACCATTGATTGACGAACTGAAATTATTGTGGACCGATGAAGTGGAGACGTATGATGCATTTAGTCAGACAAATTTCACAATGAGAGCATCACTTCTGTGGACTATTTTCGATTTCCCAGCTTATGCCATGTTATCCGCTTGGAGTACACATGGGAAGTTAGCATGTCCGTATTGCATGGAAGAGACAAAATCTTTCTATCTGACTCCTAGTGGAAAACCTTGTTATTTTGATTGTCATCATCGATTTCTTCCAGTGAATCATTTATTTCGACGACAAAAAGATAAATTTTTAAAAAGAATCGAAACAGATTGTCCATTTGAACGTATTCAAGAATTAGAAATTCAAGCATGTTTGCCATTGAAGGATGATATTATTTTTGGTGGATTGAATGGTAAAAGAAAGTTATTAAATTTTGGAAAGACGCACAATTGGACGAAGAGAAGTATATTTTTCGAATTACCATATTGGGGTATTTTGCTTTTTCGTCATAATATTGACGTCATGCATGTTGAGAAGAATGTTTTCAATAATATTTTTAATACAGTTATGAATGTTAAAATGAAAACCAAAGATAACCCCAAAAGTCGCAACGATTTAGTGAATTGGATATTCGCCATGACTTACACCCTCGGAAGGTGGGAGAAAAGTTAGTTGTTCCGAAAGCGTCGTATGTTTTGGACAAAATTCAAATAAAGAAAGTCTGTGAATGGGTGACACATCTTCGATTTCCCGATGGGTATGTGTCGAATATCTCGAAATATGTGAAACCAGGTGAGAATATTATTTCATGAATGAAGAGTCATGATTGTCACGTGTTCATGCAGAGATTGTTACCTATTGCGTTCATTGATATGCTACCGAAAGAGTTTATCAATGTTACCACTGCGGTCAGTCGTTTTTTCACCAACATATGTTATCCAACAGTAAAAGTAAACAACATGAAAAAACTAGGACCACAGCTGGAGGGAGAGGCAACCTCACAGGTACAATGGACCACAACTTGCCATGAGCTAAACATCGACCCAGACTTCACTCCAATATGGCAGAAGCGAAGAATCCTCGCAGCCGAAAGGTAAGAAGCAGCAAGGGCCAAAATAGAAAAACTAGTCAGTGCAGGACACATACGCGAAGTCAAATACCCACAGTGGCTAGCCAACCTAGTAATAGTGAAGAAATCCAATGGGAAGTGGCGAATGTGTGTAGACTTCATAGATCTCAATAAAAGCATGCCCAAGGGATAGCTATCCACTCCCCTCAATAGACAAATTGGTGGATGAGGCTTCGGGTAATGAATTATTATCAATGATGGATGCGCACTCGGGCTACAATCAGATACTCATGAAAGAAGAAGATGAGGAAGCCACGTCATTCATCACAGAGTGGGGAACTTTCTGCTATAGGGTTATACCATTCGGTCTACAAAATGCCGGCGCAACTTTCCAGGCGCTCATGGACATGGTATTCAAAGAGCAGGTAGGGAGAAACGTCTTGGCGTATGTAGATGACATCTTAGTAAAGTCAAGGTACACAAAAGATCACCCACAGGACTTGCGAGAAACACTGGAAACTCTGAAAAGTTAAAAGATGCGGCTCAATCCATCCAAATGCAGCTTCGGGGTCTAGGAGGGAAAATTCCTAGGGTTCTATGTAGGTCAAAGAGGAATAAAGCCCAACCCAGAGAAGGTAACTGCAATCTTAGAGACCAAGCCACCACGAACCATCAGAGAAGTACATAGACTCAATGAGAAGATCAATGCCTTGAGCAGATTCATATCAAAAGTAGCAGACAAGTGTAAACCCTTTTTCCAGCTGCTCAAAACAAGTCAGAAAGGAGCAATAACATGGACCACGGAATGCGAACAGGCATTCGAACAGTTAAAGAAACATTTGATATCACTACCACACTTGGCCTCCCCGCAGACAGGGGAGGACTTATATGTGTACGTAGCAGCATCCGAAGAGGCAATCAGTGCAGTACTAATTTGCCAGAGAGATTGTGAGCAGATACCTATCTACTATCATTCCAAGAGACTACAAGAGGCAGAGACCCGGTATCCTCCAGTTGAAAAGATTGTTCTCACTGTTGTACACGTCGCACGAAGATTTCGAGCATATTTTCTGGCCCACACGATTAAAATCCTGACTGAATATCCAGTAAGAAGGATCATTCAAAGTCCAGACACATCTGGCAGATTCAGAAAATGGGCCCTGGAACTGAGCTAGTTTGACATCGACTTTATTCCAGCTACAACCATCAAAGGACAAACTATTGCAGATTTCATAGTAGATATGACACAGAGCAATGAGGACTCTCCGTGGGTAGTGGAAGTTGACGGCTCGAGCTGCAGTACAGAAAATATACGAACACTCGGTAAGACTGCAATTTACGGCGACGAACAACACCGCAGAATACGAGGCTGTAATCCAAGGTTTGAAAATGGTTAAAACATTGGGAGCCTGCTCAGTAATAGTTAGAACAGATTCTCAGCTAGTAGCAAGACAGTCTACAGGAGAATTCTCAGTAAAAGAACCTTAGATAGTACAGTACGCAACAACGTTAGATAAAATAAAGCTGTAGTTTGAAAAAATAAAAATAGAACAGGTCCCCAGAAGCCAGAACAATTCGGCGGATGCACTTGCAAGGCTTGCCTCAGCATTTGATGGCGGGCAAAGAGAAATACTAGTAGACGCAATATCAGTCCCTTCTTGCAATCTAGTGACAAGTCATTTCAAAGATTGGAGGTTATCATTACTAGAGTATTTCCAAGGCCAAGAACTGGCAAAGGATAAGAATGAACGAGGGGGACATTCTATATAAAAAATCATACGATGGGCCATTAATGAAATGCATCTTTAAAGAAGAGGACCAATTCATAGTCGAAGAAATCCACTAGGAAACATGTGGAATCCATCAGGGGGGGAGATCCCTGGCCCAGAAGATACTGCGACAAGGGTACTTTTGGCCAAGTCTAAAGAAAGATGCGATCCAGTTCGCACGAAAATGCAGAGCGTATCAGGTACACAAAAACATACAGAGAAATCCCGCCACGCCACTAACAGGGATCAGTAACCCCATCTCATTTGCAATGTGGGGTCTAGATATCGTGGGACCTTTCCCACCGTCCACAGGCCAGACCAAGTTCATATTCGTCGCAGTGGACTATTTCACCAAGTGGGTAGAAGCATTAGTAGTACCCAAAATAACTCAGGGCGCAACAGCCAAATTCGTGTTCAGATGCATAATGTGCATATTCGGCACACCACTCCAAATAGTCACGGATAACGGGACACAGTTTACAGACGGAGAATTCACAAGGCTATGCGACAACATGGACACAAAGGTGAACTTCTCATCAGTATATCGACCACAAGGAAATGGGAAAGTAGAGGTCACAAACAGGGTCATCGTTCAAGGACTAAAAAAGAAAGTCGAACAGGCCAAGAACACATGGGCTGACCTACTCCCAGAAATTATGTGGGTCTATCGAATCACGGAGAAGACACCAACCGGTGAAACCCCATTCAATCTAACATACGGAATGGAGGCGTTAATCCCAATAGAACTAAGCATCCCCACGATCAGGGTCTTAACATACGACGCAAAAGAAAACAGGAAATCGTGTGCTACAACCCTTGATCTGGTGGATGAATTACGAGATAATGCCCAAGCTAAGAATGCTGCCTATAAACAGAGTGTCGCCAAATATCACGACAAGAATGTGAAGCCTAAGAACATAAGAAAGGGGAGCCTAGTCCTAAGAAAGGCAAGCATAACCAGAAAGGATTGCTCAAAAAGCAAGCTAGGAGCCAATTGGGAAGGACCCTACATATTGGGAGAAGAACTCCGTCCAGGAACATACAGGCTAAAGAGAGAGTATGGGAGTTACATTCCCAACACCTGGAATGCAGACAACTTACAATTGTACTATTAAAGAGAAATGTGCAAAATTAAGCAGTATCCAATAGTTGTAAAACTACTTTCTAAGTAATAGAAGTTATCTTACAAAATCAGAACTATTGTTAATAATACAAAAGTATCAAAACTATACGTGAATGTTAAAAAATAAAAATAATAAGAGTATTCAGGACGCAGGAGGAGCATCCTTCTTAGAACCAGCAGGATCATCAACAACATCCAAGAACTTGGTCACAGAATCCAACTCTGCTTCAGTAGGAACAATAACTTCGGAGGCGGCTCCAGGCAATAGCATGGGGACAGTAGTGACAGGTTCAACCTCTAGAGGAGGTTGATCTTCAGCAGTAGACTCAGGAATTCCCTGTCTAACCTTTTCAGCTTCCTCCGAGTGAGTAGCAACCCACCTCCGACATCAAACCCAGGATGTAGATAGGGACCAATCATAACCAGATTGATGAAATCATCGATGTCCTGCTGAAGTGTCTCTCGGAGAAGATCATCATTCTCTTCATAGTCTTTCTGGAGCGTAGAGAGATCCTCAGTCAACTCCGAGTTCTTAATCAAAAGGTCAACAACAGAAGTCTGGTTGTCTTTCAAATCCTTCACTTCTTCCCGGAGCTGAAGAATAGTTTGATCGGCAGCCTGCAGAGATATCTCAAGAGATTCGGAAAGGGTCTTATGAAGCGAGGCCTTCTTATCAGAGCTTATCTTATCAGCCAAAGCAGCAGCATGCATAGTCCTATTCTTCTTTTCCAGCTCCTTGATGTTAGAATCTTTGGAAGCTACGTCCCGTGAAAGTATATTATTCTGAGTATGAAGCCAGGTATTAGTTCCAGCATAGTCCCTGACTTTCGCCTCAACAACTTTCATATCTCTTTTCAAAATAGCAAGCTTGTCGAGTATCTGATGAGGGTCCCAGAGGTTTCCAAGAGGAGCTAGTCCACCCTTGAACAGATGATCAAGCTGCAGGAAAAGAGTTAGAAAAAACTAAAGGAGAAAGGAATAAATAATAAACTTACGTTTGAAATATTCTGAGCAAACTCCTGAACCAGCGTTGCCATATTATACATGGAAATCTTCTTCAAAGCAGCTTGACTCTTAGCAGTATTAGGGACAATAGGGTCCTTACTCCCATAATTCTTCGGGTGATAACCCACGTATCCCGGCAGTTGGTTCTCTTGGGTGGACTAGTAGGTGGGTTTTGAAACTTCCTTCACAGGGGGGCGAGAAGATGCGCCTGACTCAAAAGTGCGAGCCCTCTTCACAAGAAGAGCACTCGTAGTGAGAAGGCCTCTCTTTCTATTATCTCCAGCCTCCTGGACGGGAACCTGAGCTGTATCCCCAGAATTCTTCAGAACCTCGCCATCCTCGGTTTCCGGATTAGGAGCTTTAGAGGCAGCCATCTTTCGCAACTTTCTCGCATCAGAAGGTTTAATAGGTGCAGGATAAATTTTGGAACCCAGTTTCTGCTGACTGAGTCGTTCAGTTGCACCACCAAAGGATTTTAAATATTCTGCATAGACAATAGTTGTTAGAAAAACAAACTGTAAAAATAAACAAAAAATAAGCCCAAACAACCTCGGCGAGTGAACAGATCCTCAATAGCATTACAGACATGGACAACACGAGGGTACGTGTTTCTCAGTAGCTTCACATTGTCCAATTCCTCATTACTAAGAATCGGCTTAAGGATTGAGACACGATGCTTGGTCAAAACTAGGGTTAAAACAGTACCCGGGCATAATCGAACATCAACAAAAATGAACTCGTTCTTGTTCCTCTTAGCAGGAGGGTCTCGAAGAAGAGGCCTATAACCAGCAGAAGAGGGTCGACTAGAACAAGAAATAATAGTCTCAGAATGAGACGCATCAGAAAAGGAAAAATAATGAAAAAAATAAACCGGCAGTAGGTTTGATATTTAAGTCCCAAAGGACATTCAAAAAACCATGGGCATAAAAGAAGAAACCAGGGCCCAACTGGGATATACATACACCAGCATATTTTAAAATTTCACTAATAAAAAATGGAATGGGAAGGATAGGAAAATTGGTAAAGTAATACTTAGGGAGATCAACCATATAGTATGGCGGCACATCACCCGTAAGTTCATCAGGTAACAACCAATAAACCCTCTGTCTCAATTCCAAACCCGACAAGAGTTTAACAGCAACGTACTTTGACAATGTGTTGGTAGAGACAGGATTTGATGAAGCACGAAATCTGCTACCAGTAGGCTCGCGGGATCGCGAGGAGGGCCGGAGGCTTTGGAGTCCACGACGCGCGCTCTACGTCAATGTACCTGCAAAAGTAGAGGGGAGTTGGTGACTCAGGTGTGGGAGTCGGCGACTCGGGCTCCTTAGTTTGCTCTGGTGTGGTGTGGTCAAGTGGGAATGACTTGGGAGTAGAGGACCCCCAAGGACCCCTTTTATAGGGTCCTAGGGGACGTTTCCCCATTCATTAGCGTTGGGCCCACTCCATTATGGTACCCAATTAAGGGTGCCATAATAACGTGGGCCCTCCCAAGTAACAACTGGGAATCAGCGAATCAGGTATGGGAGTCGTAGATTCAGAGGTGGAGTCGCCAACTCCCTTGTGGTCAGGTCCTCGGTCTACCAGACCCGAGTGCCCTGTCTGGAGTCGGCGATTCACCCCTGGAGTCGGCGACTTGGTAGTACCAGTCGGCGATTCCCAGGTGTTGCCTTGAGTACTTGACGTAGACACTTCCTCCGCATTGTGGAACTCTCTGGGGGTGAATCGCCGACGGCGCCAGCTGATGAAGCACGAAATCTGCTACCAGTAGGCTCGCGGGGTCGCGAGGAGGGACGGAGGCTTTGGAGTCCACGACGCGCGCTCTACGTCAAATACCTGCAGAAGTGGAGGGGAGTCGGCGACTCAGGTGTGGGAGTCGGCGACTCGGGCTCCTTAGTTTCTGGTTGGAGTGTGGAGTCAAGTGCTGGTGGGGATGACTTCATGAATGAGAAGACCCCCCAAGGACCCCTTTTATAGAGTCTTTTGGAACGTTTCTCATTCATTATCCGTGGGGCCCACGCTATTATGGTGCCCCATTAAGGGTGCCATAATATCGTGGGCCAAGTCAAGTAACGCATGAGAGTCGGCGACTCAGGTATGGGAGTCGGCGACTCAGGGTGAAGCCACCGATTCCCCATGAGCCAGGTTGGCAGTCTACTAGAACTGACGAACGAGGCCTAGAATCGGCGGCTCACTTCTGGAGTCGGCGACTTGGTAGTCCCAGTCGCCGATTCCCAGTGTTGACTTGAGTACTTGACGTAGACACTTGCCCGTATCTGTGGATCTCTCCGAGGGTCCGGCGTAAAGCGGCGGAACCCTAGTCCTTGTTAAAGGGCGTTGCTGGGAGTGACTGACGTAATCAGACATATCTCACCAATACTCCCCCCTGAAGAGAGCACAAGAAACATGCGTGTACCACCAGTATTCCCCCCAAGCAAGGTGATCCGTACCAAAGCCAAAGCGACAAGATGGGATCGAGTCATTGCGTCACAGCGACACAATGACTCCGCGTGGTCCATGCACTATCAGATGGACTGATTCACTATCAGAATCTAGTTCCAGGCCAATGGAACTACGTGTTTATAGTCCTACACTGATCAGGAGCGACTTTTCCTGTGGATTCTGGCCGAAGCGACAGAATGCTTGGATTCACTATCAGAATCGGGTTCTGGCCGAAGCGACAGAATGCGGATTCTGGCCGAAGCGACAGAATGCATGGATTCTGGCCGAAGCGACAGAATGTGTGGATTCACTATTAGAATCTAGTTCACTATCAGAACTGATGTTTATAGTCCACCCTGATCAAAAGCGACTTTACGTCTGCAACGACGGTTGCCCCATAGGCCGAAGCGCAAGATGGGTCGAGATCATTAAGGCCAAAGCGACAAAATGATCTCCAAATGTATCAAGGCCGAATCGACAATATAGAAGAATTATTGAACCAAAGCGACAATATAATTCATGGTCCATTAAGGCCAAAACGACAAAATGGACCTGGATCTATTAAGGCCAAAGCGATAAAATAGATTGACTCACTATCAGAGTCTGGAATACGAACAGAGAAAGCATTATGGAAAGAGCGGTCGATTTCGTCGTCGATTCGCGGAGTCCATCGACGTCACCCGACCGTGCTATTCGCACGCTCGTGCAGCGAACCAAGACAAATCGAAAAAGGGGTGCAACACGAGGACTTCCCAGGAGGTCACCCATCCCAGTACTACTCTCGCCCAAGCACGCTTAACTGCGGAGTTCTGATGGGATCCAGTACTTTAGTGCTGGTATGATCGCACCCGTAATGATCCGTCGTCGAAGGTACCAGAGCTTCTGCAACAGAGAGTCTGGACGACGCTGGGATCGCTCCCCCCTTCCGTTTGGGACGCGGAAAGGGGGAGGGAGGTCATAATCGAGTGGGTGGCCGGACATGTCATTCTCGCGTCGATCCGGTAGAATCGGGGACGGAAATCCGGTTGAAATCCGTGCAGGTCCCGGACGTAAAAATTATATGCACGTGCAGATCGTACTGGGAAGCAGAGGAAAATGTGGAGATCGAATACGAACAGACAAAGCATTATGGAAAGAGCGGTAGATTTCGTCGTCGATTCGCGGAGTCCATCGACGTCACCCTACCGTGCTATTCATACGTGCGTGCAGCGAATCAAGACAAATTGAAAAAGGGGAGCAACACGAGGACTTCCCAGGAGGTCACCCATCCTGGTACTACTCTCGCCCAAGCACGCTTAAATGCGGAGTTCTGATGGGATCCGATGCTTTAGTGCTGGTATGATCGCACCCGTAATGATCCGTCGTCGAAGGTACCAGAGCTTCTGCAACAGAGAGTCTGGAGGACGCTGGGATCGCTCCCCCCTTCCGTTTGGGACGTGGAAAGGGGGAGGGAGGTCATAATCGAGTCCACGAGGCTTTGGAGGTTTTGGAGTCCACGACGCACGCTCTACGTCAAATACCTGCAAGTGGAAACTAGGTGATTCTAGTGAGAATCGGCGAGTTTCGTAGTGATGGGCTGGTGTGAGAGAGAAACTTGAATCGTGCCTTTGAGTGTCCCCTTGGGACCCTTTTTATAGGATCTCGGAGGGCGCAATCAAAGGCGGACATCGCGCCTATGGTCATATATGGTAACATTTGTGACGCTGGCTGGCGGCGAGTAACAGTCGTAAGTCGCCGATTCAGGTATGGAAGTCGCCTAGTTAGGGCTAACTCGCCGAGTTTCTAGGGCCAAGATGTGCAATCTACCATACTGCCGATCTTGCCTTAACTCGGCGACTTATCCTTTATGTCGGCGACTTGGTAGTCCAATCGGGCGACTTACGGGCTAACTCGACGATCTGGACGATGAACGTATTCCGCACCGTGGTAGCTCTCCGGGGGTCCTTCCAAAGCGACGGTGCCCTAGTTCTTGTTGAAAGGCGTTGCTGGGAGTGACTGCCGTAATCAGGCATGTCTCACCAGTACTCCCTCCTGAAGAGAGCACAAGAAACATGCGTGTATCGCCAGTACCCCCCCCCAACCAAGGTTCAATGTGTGTGATCCGCACCAAGGCCGAAGCGACAAGATGAGATCGAATCATCCGCCCATAGTGACGTAATGATTCAGAATCCATTAAGGCCAAAGCATCAAGAATGGATCGAGTTCCAGGTCACGGTAACTCTGTTTATAGTCCTTCCCTGATCAAGGGCGACTGCACTGTGTTTATCAAGGCCGAAGCGACAAGATAAATTCCGGCCAAACCGACGGAATCTGATTCAGGCCGGAGCGACAGAATCAGGTTCTAGCCAGAGCGATAGAAATGAGTTCTAGCCGAAGCGATAGAACTAATGTTTATAGTCCACTCTGATCAAGAGCGACTTAAAGTCCGCAACGACGACCCCCTTCAAGGCTTAAAGCGACAAGATGGGCTGAGATAGTTAAGGCCAAAACGACAAAACGATCTCTAGTGTATCAAGGCAAAAAGCGACAAGATAGTTGGACTCACTATTAGAGTCTTATTCTGGCCGAAGCGACATAATAACACCTGCAAAAAAGAAAAACATTCTGGCCAAAGCGACAGAATAATACCTGCAAAAAAGAAAACATCCTGCAAAACAACTAGATCAGTCTTAAAACGCATATTACTATTGGCCGATTTTACCTCTCGCGATTTTCTCTCTTTACTTTAACCAATCCTTGGTGAGTCTGGCCGTAGCGACAGACTCACCGTGCCATGTTTGACGACTTCTGGCCAGAGTGATAGAAGTGTCGGGAGAGCTTGTGACACTCCCCCCTGAAATATGACGATTTCTGGCCGAAGAGACAGAAAAGTCGGGAGAGCTTTTGATGCTCCTCCTCGAAGTTTGACGATTTCTGGCCGAAGCGACAGAAAAGTCGGGAGAGCTTGTGATACTCCCCCTCGAAATATGACGATTTCCAGCCGTGGCGATAGAAATGTCGGGAGAGCTTGTGATACTCCCTCTCGAAGTTTGACGATCTCTAGACGAAGCGATAGAAATGTCGGGAGAGCTTGTGATACTCCCCCTCGGGGTTTGACAATTTCCGGCCGGAGCGACAGAAAAGTCGGGAGAGCTTGTGATACTCCTCCCTGAAGTTTGACGATCTCCAGCTGAAGCGATAGAAATGTCGGGAGAGCTTGTGACACTCCCCCTTGAAATATGACGATTTCTGGCCGAAGAGACAGAAAAGTCGGGAGAGCTTGGGATACTCCCCCCTGAAATATGACGATATCTGGCCGAAGCGACAGAAATGTCGGGAGAGCTTGTGATACTCCCCCTCGAAGTTTGACAATTTCCGGCCGGAGCGACAGAAAAGTCGGGAGATCTTGTGATACTCCCCCCTGAAATATGACGATATCTGGCCGAAGCAACAGAAATGTCGGGAGAGCTTGTGATACTCCCCCTCGAATTTTGACAATTTCCAGCCGAGGCGATAGAAATGTCGGGATAGCTTGTGATACTCCCCCCTGAAATATGACGATATCTGGCCGAAGCGACAGAAATATCGGGAGAGCTTGTGATACTTCCCCTCGAAGTTTGACAATTTCCAGCTGATGAAGCACTGAATCTGCTACCAGGGCTCGCGGTGGTGCGAGGTTGATGCCGGAGGCTTTGGAGTCCACGACGCACGCTCTACGTCAAATACCTGCAAGTGGAAACTAGGCGATTCTAATGAGACTCGCCGAGTTTCGTAGTGATGCTCTAGTGTGAGAGAGGAACTTGAATCGTGCCTTTGAGTGTCCCCTTGAGACCCTTTTTATAGGATCTCGGAGGGCGCAATCAAAGGCGAACATCGCGCCTATGGTCATATATGGTAACATTTATGACGTTGGCTGACGGCGAGTAACGGTCGTAAGTCGCCGATTCAGGTATGGAAGTCGCCTAGTTAGGGCTAACTCGCCGAGTTTCTAGGGCCAAGATGTACAGTCTACCATACTGCCGATCTTGCCTTAACTCGGCGAGTTATCCTGTATGTCGGCGACTTGGTAGTCCAATCGGGCGACTTACGGGCTAACTCGGCGATCTGGACGATGAACGTGTTCCGCACCGTGGGAGCTCTCCGGGGGTCCTGCCATAGCGACGGAGCCCT
>LFYR01002110.1:187686-227369 GCA_001185155.1 Zostera marina
TTGTGATACTCTCCTTTTGAAGTTTGACAATTTCCGTCCGGAGCGACTGAAAAATCGGGGGAGCTTGTGTTACCCCCCCCTGAAGTATGACGATTTCTGGCCGGAGCGACAGAAATGTCGGGAGAGCTTGTGATACCCCCCCTTTAAAACCTGCATAAAAATATGTTCTGGCTGAAGTGGTAGGAGTGTTGGAAAGAGTTTGTGATACTCCCCCCGAATTGTGACAACTTCTGGCCGAAGCGACAGAAGTGTCGTGGAGAGTTTGTGATACTCTCCCTGAAATCGTGCTGTTGTGACAGATTGTAGAGTTATGCTTTGGATGTTTATGCCCGAGGCGATAGAAGTATTGAGAAGAGCCTGTGATACTCCCCTCGAAAACCATGTCAACCCGACAACTTTTAAAATATTGGTGTAATGGAGGTATTGGAGGGAGCTTGTGATATTCCCCCCGAGAATCTTGTCGTCGTGACATATGACTTTTCGAAATATTTTGCAATCGTTCTATTTTGATTATCAATGAACTACCTTCTGTCTTTTCTTTGCCAATCTTCCATATAAACCACCTTTAAATTGTAACCTAGGCTCGAAACTAGATTCACAAGCCGTAACTTAGCCACTCTGGACGTAAGTTAGACTCTGCTAACCCTTGCTTAGCCACTCTGGACGTAAGCTTGGTCGTACGAATCATAGTTCAGTCGTCAGTTAAATTAACGGATAATTTATATCTCCAAATTGACGCAGAGTTGCAAAGAATAGTACCAATAAACCAAAAATTAAGATGCACAATATTATTTGGAATCGTAGGGTTGGATCCGCAATTTAGGACTACAATTCTAGATTTGAACCCCGGTGTTTTAGCCAAGCTCCAGCCATAGCGATAGAGTGACTCTCGATCCTCATCAAGGCCATAGCGACAAGATGGGATATGATCATTAAGGCCACAGCGACAAAATTAACACCAGGGTACCATTAATTATAGTCGCAAATATTTAGAATCTCATGATTTGATTCGTAAATCGGAGTCGTAATTTAGATTCTTAAGTCGCTCCTTGGACTTGTAAATCGTAAATTTGACTTGTAATCGTAATTTAGACTCTTTGTCGTAAATTAAATTTTGTAATCATCACTTAGACTCGTGGGTCGTAAGCTAGATCTGAGTAACGGGTGTCATCCGGCCAAAGCAACGGATTGATCCCTATGAAATTATCCCTTGTAGGTTTGCCGTATTAATCCTAGAACCGTAACGTAGACTCGAAACTGGACTCGCAAATCGTAATTTAGACTCTTTGTCTTAAATTAGATTTTGAAAGAGAACTTAGATTCATAAATATTTGGAATCTTAGGGTTTGATTCGCAAATATTCGTGAGAGTCGTAATCTAGATTCTTAAGTCGCATCTTGACTCGTAAATCGTAAACTAGACTTGTAATCGTAATTTAAACTCTTTATCGTGAATTAGATTTCGTAACTATCACCTTGACTCGTGGGTCGAACAGATGATAGATAAGGTCGAAGCGACGGATGTCACCCAGCCGAAGCGATGGGTGATTGATCCATTTGAAGTGATGAATGATTATTCTAAATGTGGCATACATATCGCATAATACCTTCATCTACTTAGAATAAAATCGTTGTTAGATTGCAACAACCAATAGAACAATAGAAGCGACAACCAAAAGAATAGATAAGTTCTTTTGATGTTTGGTTGCCACTGAGTTTGGGCAATCCTATCTTTCTTCTGACAGATGGTATAGTTACCCACTATTAGCGTGACGTACTTGATTGTGAGTGTGAATTGTGGCTTTGGTTGCCATCACTGTCATAGGATTGAGAGCGTAAACTATGGCTTTGGTGGCCATAACTGTTACCAGACTGAGAGTATGAGTTATGACTTTGGTGGTCATAACTGCTACTGGATTTAGGGTGTGAGCTATGACTTTGGTGGCCATAACTGCTACCAGACTGAGAGTGTGAGTTATGACTTTGGTGGACATAACTGCTACTGGATTTAGGGCGTGAGCTATGACTTTGGTGGCCATAACTGCTACCCGGAGACTCCTCGCTGTATCGAAGAAGACTAGTCGAGGTTTCGGATTGGGAACTTGTATCCTAGTATGTATCTTCTTTAGCATAGCGAGGTTTCTTCCGGCTAGACGGCTCGAGTTCATCCAGCTTGTCATTGTTCTCCTCTTCTATCTCAATATACGATTGAGCTCGTTGGAAGAGGTCGGGCAGGGTCTCCACTTTATGGAGCATCAGATTCCGGGCCAAAGGGGAGGAAGGTACCAACCCTCTCACGTATCCTGCTATGGCCAGACCTGGGAATAGATCGTTCACTTCTGTCATCATCGAAGTGAACTTAATCGTGTAATCCCTCAGAGACAGCTTGTTCTGTCTTAGTGCCAGTAGTGCGTTGGCACTGTGTTTTATTCTGATCATCCCCACATGTTGAGCGATGAACTTGGAAGAGAGGTCCGTGAAGCTGGAGATTGAGCCAGCCGGCAGACCGGAAAACCACCGATATGCATTGCCTTTCAGAGTGCCTAGGAAGGCCCGACACAACAACCCATTATCGGTAGTTTGCGGCTCCAAGATATTCAGGTAGAGGTTAACATGATCCTCAGGATCTGTCGTTCCATCGTACGAGTCTATCTTCGGACACCGCCAAGATTGCGGAAAAGGTTTTCTCAGGAGGTCCCATAGGAGAGTGATGCGAGTTGGATTTGGGTTGCCCTGAGATTGCAGGACTCTTTCCCTTGAGCTCTCGAAGCTCCTTGGATATCCTTGATTCGGACCGATGATGCGTACTTAAGTTTGTCTTCCTCAAATGTGGGTTAGTCTTGCTTGTCGTACATCGTATAGTGGTCCGGATCCTTGAAGCCTCTAGGTTGGTTATCCTTTTATCCAACTTCAACATGAGAGCATGCATGTGCGCAAGCCTCTCCTGTGTTGTCGGAGTTGGGTTCACACCCCCATTTAGTGGGAGTGGTGAGGACACCTCATGTGTAGGTGATGGTGCATTAGAGGTTGGTACAGTACGAGGACCAACCCTTCTGCTAGAAGCTCCTATCGTGGTAGCAGTGGTGAGAGCTTTCTTCTGACCTTTAGCAACAGGATCCATAAATGGGATGGTTGCTTCTATCGGGTCGAAGCAACAGACTGCGAGTGGAAGTTCTTCCGAAGTGTCGGAAGCTATGGGTAGGTACCTGCCCCCCCGGGTGTCACAAAACAGAAAAAATTTCGTATAACATTTCTTTGCAGTTTTGTGACCCCCTTGAGCAGTACTACTAGTCCCCAAAGTTTGAAATTAGCAAAAATTATCAAAAAAATTTTGCAGTTTTTTGGCAGAAAATTATGCCGCCGGAGGTGGTTTTCGGGATGCCTGTTTAGATCTATCCCAGAAAAGATTCCTTGCACTGTTGGGAAATTCTGCCTTTTTGTACTCGTAGAGAAAACTTTTTTCACGTGATGTGTGGTCGTAGAACCCAAAAATCAGATCTGGGTAATCCGGAGGTGGACCGACGAAATCACTGGAAGTGAAAAAACGCGAAAATCCCCATACTCTTTTTTTTTTTTTACCGAAACGACGAGGCAAATCCAACCGTGGCGATGGATTTTCGTTTCGGTAAAAGCACTAGACTATGAGTGGTCTTATTCAGCCAAAGTGATGAATGAAGACGATGATCGAATGGACGAGTTTGCCCCAAGATAGGCGAGTTTGCCCAAGATAGGCGAGTTTGCCCCTTGATAGGCGAGTTTGCCCAAGATAGGCGAGTTTGCCCCTAGATAGGCAATTTTTCTTGGGAAAAATCCAACCTATGCGAAGATGTAAGTTCCAAAGCAAAGGATGACTTGACTGAGCTTGTTCAAAAAACAAAGAAATAAGTCGGCGAGTTAGGGGAAAACTCGGCGACTTTAGATTTCGAGGTGTTTTCCGAACAAGGTCGTGGACAGCACTCTTAGCTAGCAGACGATATCCGGATCAGGCGATTCTCAAGGATAAGTCGACGATTTAAGGCTAAATCGGACCTGACCCGAGAATCGGACGATCTAACTCGGCGACTTTTTAACAAACTCGGCGAACCCTCTAGGAGAGCTCGAGCCGGATTTTTAAAAAAAATCGCGATTACGACGGGATACCGGTGGTTCGGTAGTCCCACAGACGGCGCCAGCTGATGAAGCACTGAATCTGCTACCAGGGCTCGCGGTGGTGCGAGGTGATGCCGGAGGCTCTGGAGTCCACGACGCGCGCTCTACGTCAAATACCTGCAAGTGGAAACTAGGCGATTCTAGTGAGACTCGCCGAGTTTCGTAGTGGTGCTCTGGTGTGAGAGAGGAATTTGAATCGTGCCCTTGAGTGTCCCCTTGGGACCCTTTTTATAGGGTCTCGGAGGGCGCAATCAAAGGCGGACATCGCGCCTATGGTCATATACGGTAATATTTATGACGTTGGCTGGTGGCGAGTAACGGTCGTAAGTCGGCGATTCAGGTATGGAAGTCGCCTAGTTAGGGCTAACTCACCGAGTTTCTAGGGGACAGATGTGCAGTTTACCATACTGCCGATCTTGGCCCTAACTCGGCGACTTATCCTTTAACTCGGCGACTTGGTAGTTCAATCGGCGACTTACGGGCTAACTCGGCGATCTGGACGATGAACGTGTTCCGCACCGTGGGAGCTCTCCGGGGGTCCGGCCAAAGCGACGGAACCCTAGTCCTTGTTGAAAGGCGTTGCTGGGAGTGACTGCCGTAATCAGGCATGTCTCACCACAAAGTATTATGGAAAGAGCGGTCAATTTTGTCGTCGATTCGCGGAGTCCATCGACGTCACCCGACCGTGCTATTCGCACGCGCGTGCAACGAATCAAGACAAATCGAAAGAGGGGTGCAACACGAGGATTTCCCTGTAGGTCACCCATCCCAGTACTACTCTCGCCCAAGCACGCTTAGCTGCGGAGTTCTGATGGGATCCGGTGTTTTAGTGCTGGTATGATCGCACCCATAATGATCCGTCGTCGAAGGTACCAGAGCTTCTGCAACAGGGAATTTGGACGACGCAGGGATCGCTCCCCCCTTCCGTTTGTAACGCAGAAAAGGGGGGGAGGTCATAATCAAGCGGGGAGCCGGATATAACATTCTCGCGTCGATCTGGTAGAATCGGGGAAGGACGGAAATCCGCTCGAAATCCGTGCAGGTCCCAGGCTTAAAAATTATATGCACGTGCAGATCGTACTGGAAAGCAGAGGAAATCGTGGAGATCGAATACGAACATATAAAGCATTATGGAAAGAGCGGTCGATTTCGTCGTCGATTCGCGGACTCCATCGACTTCACCCGACCATGCTATTCGCACGCGCGTGCAGCGAATCAAGACAAATCGAAGGAGGGGTGCAACACGAGGACTTCCCAGGAGGTCACTCATCCCAGTACTACTCTCCCCAAGCACGTTTAATTGCGGAGTTCTGATGGGATCCTGTTCTTTAGTGCTGCTATAATCGCACCCGTAATGATTCGTCGTCGAAGGTACCAGAGCTTCTGCAACTGAGAGTCTGGACGAAGCTGTGATCGCTCCCCCCTTCCGTTTGAGATGCGGAAAGGGGGAGGGAGGTCATAATCGAGCGGGAAGCCGGACATAACATTCTCGCGTCGATCCGGTAGAATCGATTATATGCACATGCAGTTTGTACTGGGAAGCAGAGGAAAACGTGGAGATTGAAAACGAACAGACAAAAAATTATGGAAAGAGAGATCGATTTCGTCGTCGATTCGAGGAGTCCATCGACGTCACCCGACCGTGCTATTCGCACGCGCGTGCAGCGAATCAAGACAAATCGAAAAAGGGATGCAACACGAGGACTTCCCAGGAGGTCACCTTAATTTATATTTGAAAAAAAAATATCATTTAAAAGAAAAGGTACTTATTTAAAAAGAATCAAATGAAAGTTAAATGATACAGATTTAAAATTTAATATAAATCTAGGTATATATTATTTTCAAATGTAAAAAAAAGGTGTTAAGATAATACTATTTTAAGATCACACAAATAAAATGAGGAAGGATGGGCGTTGGTCGGGTCGAACCCGAACATGTCTGGTTCGGGTTGATATTTTCGGCCATGAAACCCGATGCGAACGACCCGAACCCGAGTAATTTTTACCCGATCTTTTTGGGTCGGGTTCGGGTTAAACCTGAACCAAACCCGACTCACCCGAAACCCGAAAAAATTTATTAAAAATTCACTAAAATAATAATAATTAATATAATTTCATATAAAACACTTTATAAAAAAATTAATATATATAATTATAAATTTCTCATCTTTTATAAACCTTAATTAGTTAATTTCATATCTTAAAATTTAAACCTTAATTTCATTTCCCTCTCCTCTTCCACTTTCATTTTCCCTCTTCGCCGCCGCCGACCCTCTTCTCACGGTCGCCGGCCCTCTCCTCGCCGTCGTCGGACCTCTCCTCACCGTCGTCGGATCTCTCCATCTTCACAAGCCCTCTCTATATTCACAAATCATTTTATTTGATTTTTATAAAATTTAAATATTATTTAAACAATAAGGTTTTTTATGCAAAATATTCAATTAATTTATTAAACCCGAACCCGGACCCGACCAACCCCGCCATCAAAACCGGGTTCGGATCCGGGTTCAATATTTTTTGACCTTCCCGGGTTTTGACCTGAACCCGATTTGAAAACTCGGGTCTGGGTTAAGCAAACCCGAGGAAAACCCGACCCATGCCCAATCCTACTCTATTATTTGAAAAAGAGGTAGAATAACAAAAAATCATTTTGGAAAATATCCATTATTTTCAACTACTATGTACTCCAAAGTCATCGTTGTTGGATGAATCAAGGTAGGAGGATTGCTCAAAGTTGGATGATGATTGAGAGTGATTCATGGAGAGCAAATGAAACAAGATGATATGATTTTGGGAAAACAAACGATGAATTGTATTGCCTCTTATGATGTGTATTTATATACTTGATTGAGTAACAAATCCCTAACAAAGTATGTGAGGTTTGTTACTCAAGGATATGAAAATATAATTAAAGTTAATATAAATAATATTAATGTAACTAAAAGATACGAAGACTAGAGGGGAGTAAAGGATTTAATTAAACTAAAACAGATATTAAAGAATTAACAGATGAGAGGACTCTAAATCTAATTACACTGAACATAGGATCCATGTGTAATTTCTACTATATTCAGCACTCGTTAACTTGGGTTTATAATAAAAAAGAAGTTAAAAGGCTAAAGCGCAATAGTTTCAATAAAGTCATAATAAAATCAATGAGGCGATTATATACGGGCCAGAGTTATTGGGCTAAATACTAATAATAGAGTTAGTAGCCCTGTCAATCGGACGAATTCAGACCGGATACCCCTGTATCCGAATTCGAATACGATTAGTACCTGGATAATTCGAATTCGTCCGATTAGTATTCGAATTTCAAAATCCGTATCCGAATTCGAATAACATTTATAAAAAAAACCAAAAATAATATTTTTTTTTTTGTTAAAAAAACCCTGTAATATTAAAAAAAAACCAACACAACATAACAACCCAACCCAACCCAACACAATATAACATATAAATATTAAATCCAATCCAATACAACACAACAAGTATCCATACAACAGAATTAACATAAATTAACAAGTACTTAATAATTAACGTAAATTTTTAACATAATCTAGGCTTCATTTTATAAATTCCAGATCATCCAATCATCCATATAGATATCGAACATGTTAACCATTGTCCATTGAACACCTGTTTAAGAAGGGCTTTCTCTGCACCACCGTCAAACGCTTGTTCATCCCTTCCATCCGTCACCAGTGAATCGTCATCGATGGAACTTAAGGACTCAACCGCATCATCGACGTCAACATTGGATCCTTTTTCTGGGATTTCGTTCTCTAATTTATTGGGCGAAGATGGTAGGAAGGCAAAGGACTTGACATGACCATTGGTGGAGGGATTAGATAAAGTGGAATCGGGAGTAGTTGCACAATCACAGGGCGATACCTACTGTGAATCTTCGAGATTTGGAGCAGATGAGGAATACAGTACGTCCTTGGGAAAGTTTGCGGAAACAAACAGAACAAATCGACTTATGGCGCAAAACCCTCATAAAGATTTCTTCTTGAATGGAAGAAGATGACGATGATTCGGTTTCGATCAACTGATCGAGCATCAATTTTGGGTTTCCCCGGTAAACCACACATTTAACAATGAAGATAATCCCCAAATTTGACAAATCCCACTTTGAAGATAAAAAAGATGAAAGGAAGATGGAAGGAAAATGAGAAAACTTACCCGTTACCAAGATGAGAAGGAGCAAACCCTAGCTACTCTTAAGAAAGGGGGGAATGGGAAGTGGGAACAAAGAAGTGAAGAACAAACCCTAGCTACTCGCCTACTCTTCAAAAGGGGGAATAAAAAATATGAAATAACTAAATAAGAATGGTTTATTAGGGATTTAATATTTTTATTATTTGAGAATAATTTATTGTTGTTTAATATTTATTGCTAATATGGTTTATGATATTTAATATTTACATATAGATTATATTATAATGTTATATTAGAGAAAGTTAAAATTATCAAATTATAATATATTTAATATTTATTTGAATTCGGATAATTATCGAATTCGATTAGAGGTATCCGAATTCGAATTCGATTAGTATCGGATAATATTTTCAGTATCCGAATTCGTTTAGACCTAAACGAATTCGAAATTGAATTCGAATTAGGATTTCGGATATCTATTGACATGCTTAAGAGTTAGTTACGTTGTTAGTTAATTCTTTGTAATATAAAGAAATTGTAATTATCATTTTTTAATTATTCAATTTTACTAAACACTCTCTCTCTCACTAACTGTCATCCTTGATAGTTGTTACTGTAGCTCTATCCTTGATAGTTGTCCTCCTACTGTCTCTATTGGGGCAATCTCCGGCTATAGCGGGCGCATATAAGATATAGAAGGATTGCTGACTCCGGTAAACTCGAGATTTTTTATAATAATAAATTATTTTGGAAAAAAATATCCATCATTTTCAAAAACCACAAGCAATTAATAGAAAGCCTCTTTTATAGCTCTGCCCACGAAATGGAACTGTGCATTTGAGGGCGCTAATTCGGTTTTGCAAAATTCAAATGTGCTTTATATACTCGTTATTCACCAATCCTCAGTCATTTGCTCTACCGACCTGTTGATTACATCCAAGTCCTTTACAATGCTGCTAATGCCGGACTAAAAATTCGGCAGTTGACAAAAATGAACAGGCCAGATACATTCTTAATTTTTTCTAACTCAAGAAAAACCTGAAAGTTTGAATTTCACGTACTGAATTTAAAATTTCGAAATTTAATTTTCCACGGAATTAAAATAAATCATAATGTAATATTGTTCAAAACATTTTGACGGCAGTAAATGAAGAAATATTGCCAAGATCTGAAATTTTACAAGTAGTAAAAAGAAATTTGGAAAAAGCACAAAAGAAAATGAAATCAGCTGCAGATAAACCAAGGCAGAGACCGTAAACCAAGTAGGAGATCTCGTCATGGTAAGACTTCAGCCGTACAAGCAAACATCGTTGAGAGCAGGATCCCACCACAAATTGGGGCAAAATACTACAGACCATTTTCTATGATCAAAAAAATAAATGAAGTGGCCATGAAACCCGATCTATCTGACGCTAGCAAGATCCATTCGGTATTCTGCGTGTCAAGGTTGAAGAGGTATAAAGGAGAAAATAACAATGTTAAATGTTGCATGTTACCAAATATAGCAGTAAATAACAAACCTCTGATAGTACCGGAGAAACTTCTGGCGAAAAGAACAATATTGAACCAAGGTCGGGAGGAAGCAGAGATACTCGTCTAGTGGGGAGGCCTGAATCTAGAGGATGCATCTTGGAAGAAGAAGGATGTCATTACATCGAAATTTCCATCCATCAGACTCGAGGTTGAGTCGTTGCCGGAAGGAGGGGGGATGTAACCGTTGTCACCTTACTGCGATCTGTTATGGAGGAGATACAAAAATTGTTACCAGCGGAGGAAGAACAACGAGAAGAATTAATACCCAAAGAAATTGAAGAGTTAATAGACAAGATAGGAGAAGAAGAAGCTGCTATCGATGGAGTCGTTGTCGGAAACATTCCGACCAGCACATGTGGGAGGGGGGGATTCGAAATTTTGGACGGGATAGTTTATATGGCGGAAATCCGCCATCGAAAATAAATTTGAACCGCCGTCGAGCCAAAACATTTCCTCGACAGACTCAATGAATAGATGGCGGACATCCGTCATCAAAACAACTGAATTATTGATGACGGAAATCCGTCATCTAAAGGCCGTCATACAAGGTCCTTTTTTTTGTAGTGACATCCACTGAACAAGAATGCCATGAATCAGAACTCGATAGCCCTAAAGTTCCACGGAAGGGAACCATCCATTCACTCTGATAAGGAAGCCAACGTGAGAAAGGGAAACGGATCCGTAATCAGTCAACTAGATTGGCTAGTTATCTTTTAAATTTGAGGTCTTGGGCTGGGCCAGAATTTCTATTTGGCTTAATTATGTTAGTTTTTAATTATTCATACCTATAAATGCTTTAAGACATTATTTGTATTTTCTTATGAAATTTCTGCTTACTGTTGAAAACTCTAGCTACCGGCTAAAGAAGGGAGATTAATTTCCTCTAAGTTTCCCTACCATCTTGTTATCAATTCAAGGTGGTTACATTGAGTGATTAATAACAGAAATCCGAAGAAATAACAATTAAGTAGTATCGATTTACCCAAAATATTCATTAATTGACTTTAAAAATCTGTCCACATTAAAGATTTTTGTATTTCTTTTTCTATCTATGTCAACTATTGTCGAATGTGATATTTTGATGAAAAACAGCTAACATAAAATTTGATGTTGGTAGCTCATTTTGGAAATTGGCGATTGGGAACAACGACGGGTCGAAATAAAGCTCAAGAGCTCTTTTTCGACCTCTTTGGAAGCTCTTCTTTTAAGACATGAAATAACATACTGCAGGAACTCAGAATCACATGGTAGTGTGATTCTTCCATCTATTGGTAGCCCAAAAACCTCTTCTGCCATGCCGAAGAGTTCTGTGAACGTGTTGCTGCTCAGAAATGAAATGGGGACGATGAATCTTTTCTCGTCTGTTGTGTAAACCACGGTGTGACCTTTGCTAGCGATCTGAGATTTGACCAGCTTGCTTCTTCGATGTGCTCTTGTTGCTTGTGTCCATTTCTTGGCGAACTGGAGGATTTTACTCTGGTTCATCATTGTTTCTTTCTGGTTTGGTTTGAGTTTATCCAGGAAAAACTTGATGTTTGGGAGAGTGGTTTGGAATTTATTTAAAAGAAGCTGTTGGTATGTATGTGTTTGATGAGATATTGGTTTGGACTTGGAAGGCTCTTTTATAACTAGAGTCTAAATTTTCTATCAAACATGACATGTGCTGATTTTTTTGTCATTAATATATTTGTCAACTTCATGACTTTCATTTCACCCGACCAATGCATTTGCTTTCAACGACATTTCATTGAAAGACATGCCCTTAATCACATGGAGATGTTTTGTGATTTGCCTTCATGTCATCACTGGTTTTAACTGTACTTGATATCCTTGTATGGTAAACATATGACACTTAATTAATATATTTGTAAGTCATTTGTAATGCTTCACAGATGACAGTTGTTTTCCTGTCCTGTTGTGCTTCACAGATAACACAACATGTGGACTGAGAATGCATGGTCATCTCAATAAATTAATTTTCATAAAACCAGGTCTTGTAAATTTGTATATGGTTTCTAAATCATTTATTTTTTGCTTTAAAAATACACACACCTGTATAAAAATACCAATCGTTAATTTAATTTAAGACAACATATGTTACCTAGCTTTTATTGGATAATATTAGTTTTGAAACTCTGTCCGGTGGAATTGATCGGAAGGATGACCGGAACTTGAACGAATTCGTCGGCTGGAGTGTGCGCAAAGGAAGAAAGGGAAGAACTGGGTTTAGTCGACTTAACTGTCGACCTAGAACCATTGGAGGATTAGTAGGAAGATTTGAGTTAAATCTGTATCACATTGATATCTTTAATCATAATAATACACAGTTTATTTATAATACAATTTGGACTAATCATTAACTAACTATATCTTTACATAATACTAATTAATCTTATAGTTAGCTGATTCTGACCTATTGCACGGCCCAATATGATTTAGCTCAATTATCTTTATATTGAAAGTTTTGTATCTTTGTCCCCGAGCTTTATCATTATTTTTTAAACAAGTTTTATTAAAACTTTTGCATTATACGTCTCAGGTTCTTTATTAATTCCTGCCTAGAAATCTTAAGGAAATAATTTCACATAAGTCCTGTAATTATGAATAATGATTCTCATTTTAATTCCAGTGATTTTATCACTTCAATTCCTTTAATTGGTACATAATTTTGAAAGAAAATTGAAATATATAAACTTCATGAATTATTTTTTTGAATGTTCCTCCATATTTACTGTAATCACAAAGTCTCATTGTTAATATTTACTGTAAATAATATTTTCCGTCGTGATTTCATCGTTTCTGCATCTTTTTCATCGTTTCTGCATCGTGATTTCATCGTTTCTGCATCGTTTTCTTCTTATATTATTTCTGCATTCTGTCATGGAGATTTGATTTCAATTTATGTGTCATATTAGCAGGCCCATTAGGCCCTAGGGTAAGATCTATAAATACCTCACATAGTGCAGTAGGGAAGGGGATCAATTACCTAGAACAGTAATACTATAGAGTTGTGTGTGTGAGCACCCCAGCGCGAGCCCACACACCATCAGTGGTGAACCTGACGTGAAACGAACACGCAACCGAAGTAAGGATGGTCGGAAGGAGCGGGTTCCACAAGGGGGAAGGCTCATGGCAGGTCGGGCAGAGGGCAGCTCATGATAAAGAGCTGAGCCCGACCACCACGAGAAATGAGAAAATATAGGAGGAAGGGGAAGACTCGGACAGATCCAAGTCCTACTCTTCATACAAAAAGTGGAACGCGGCCCGGGCACTCGAGGTCCAGGAGGCAGCGTGGCGAAGGAGAATGGGAGAGGCGGACAAGGCTCGGCGCAAGAAGAAGGCTGAAGCCGAGGAGACATCTCGGCGCTCGAGGAAGGCCGAGGAGGAGGACAGGCGCAAGGGGGAGAGAAAGTACGGTCGGGGAAGACGGGACCGTTCCCGAACTCCCATGGAGAGAAGGGAGCGTCACCAGAGGAGGCGCTCGGAGAAGGCGAAGTTATCAGAAATGGTCTCCGCTCTGCAGAACAGCCAACGGCAGCTGCAGGAACAGCTACTCCAACTAACCACCGAGAGGCGAGCGCTTGAGTCGGACGGCGCGGGAGGCGACGTGGTAGGTAGGGACCCAGCGAGCGGGGCGATAGTCACAGCGCCCGCAGCTGTGAGCTGAGAAGCACTAGCTCAGCACCTGTTGGAGGGCGAGTACCCCGCTGGCTGGAGGACCCCGAAGATCCCCGCGTACAAGGGAGATACTGACCCGAGTGATCATTTGCATTCCTTCAAAACGAACATGGAAGATAGAATCGATAGGAAGGATATTTGGTGCAGGATGTTCCGAAGAGCGCTCGCCAGCGACGCCGTGGCGTGGAATAGAACACTCCCCGCGGCCTCGGTCCATACCTTCGAGGACCTAGAGAGAATCTTCCTGGCGGCTTTTGCCCACAAGCGAAAGAGACCAAAAACCGAGGCCACCCTCAGTGCAGTAGTGCAAGGGGACTTCGAGACCACGTGAGCGTACATGGACCGGTTCACGGGGGTGGTGCAGGAAATCGAGGGGCTAACGGAAAAAGTGATCCTTTACGCCCTCACCAACAGCCTGAGACCCACATTTTTCGCGGGAGACGTCGTCCGGAAGCCGCCGAAGACGTTCACGGAGGCCATGGAGAGGTCCCATGGAGAGTCTAACGTGGAGGAATACCTGGGGGCAAGAACGCAAGAGTTCAACAAGCGCTAACAGAAAGCGAGGGGGGCGCAGGGTCCCAGCCAGCCCTGGCGACCGTGATGGCCGCATGCAGAGCTCCAGCCACCGTGGGCGGGAACTGTCGGGAGGCAGGATACACCCCGATAGCGAACTAAAGGCAAGTCTTCCTCACCCTAAGCGGAGTTGGAGCCCTCCCGCCAGCACGGCCCATGAGGGAGGATCCAACCGCCTATAGGGATGCGGGCAGGTTTTGCGAGTACCACCAAGACAAGGGGCACACGACCGACGAGTGCCTGAACCTGGCCAAGGTGTTAGGCAAGCTAAACGCCGCGCCCGAAGTACCCCCGGCCCCACCCGTCAGAAGACCCGCCGTCATCCCAACCGGACACCGAGTGCCCAAACAGGAGCCAGCGGAGGAACCAGTCGGGGACATCCTGACGATAGCGGGGGGAGCGCATCCCACGGAGGGGACCCATGGGAAGGCCTCCGATACGCCGCCGATGTCGATCGGGCGGTCGAGGGGAAACGTCCGCTGGCATGATGACCCACTAGTGATAACCCCGATTTTCCAGAGGGGGAACAAGGAGAAGGTGCGGCTCCACATAGTGTTGATCGACACCAGGGCATCGATAGACATCCTGTACTGGAATGCCTTTGTGGATTTGGGCCTCGCTCGCGCGGATCTACTCCCCAGCAGGGCCCCGATAAGAGGGTTCGGCCAGTCGGCGGTCTCGGTGGCAGGCATCATAGTCATCCCGGTGACCTTAGGCCGCCACGCCCAGGCGAAAATGGTCAAGGTCAATTTCACGGTAGTAAATTTCACCTCCAGTTACAACGCCATCCTGGGGCGAACGGCCTTACACGCTTTTCAGGCGGTAACGTCATCTCTCCACCAGTGCTTGAAGTTCCCGACCCCCGCCGGCGTATGCACAGTGAGGAGGTCTCAGAAAAAGGCCCGCGAGTGTTACTTCAACTCGGTGGGGGAGGTAATGACTTCTAAAAAGGGATTACCGCACGCGCTCCGAGAAGACACTCCGAAGCCGGAGCCGGCATCATCCACGGTGCTAGCGCCACTCGCGAAAAACGAGGTACAGGTAGGAAGGGACCTTCCGGAGGAGCTTTCTCCGAAGGAACATGACGTGTACTCCCGCCTTCTAACTGTCCGTGCGAGTCCCATTGATTATTCTAGTTTATTGACTGGGACTTGGAAATCTATTCATCCGCATCTCGTCTCCTCTGGTAACTCATACTCCATTTTGTTAATTTTTCTTTTCTTTTTCAGGGGAACCTGATGAGGAAGGTTTGTCGGGCTTGTTTGCAGAGACCGGATCGCAGAAGAGCAGCAAAAGGGCTCGTACGGAGGTTTCTCCCAACGTCGGTGATTCTTCGCCCGGCTTTTCTGACGATTTTACCAAGTATATCAACTTTTCTGATGACGTGTTTACCAGCGGCCTCAATCCCGGAGACCACTTGATTATGGCCGAACATATGCAAACCCCACGGATTGCTGGGATTTACGAACAGATACCTGGCCGACTGGATCACTTGATCGAGAAGGAGGCAGATTGGATGACCCTGGAGAAGACCAACACTGATGATATCGATGATGCGTGCTACATTCGAGCTCTTCAACTGTGGCTATGGAACGTTACCGGCAGAACAGGGGTGCCCGACGGACGCGTGAACTTAACGACGCTCTGGATGAAGTTACTCGTTTGACCAAAATACTTGCCCTGAAGGAAGCTGAGATGACCACAACACTTACCCTGAAGGAAGCTGAGATTGAAACTCTTAGGAAAGAGAGGGATGATGGAGTCGCCCAGATTGCAGAAATAGAAGAAGATATTGAAAGTGCTAAGGTAAAATTCACTGAACGTGCCAAGGCTGCGAACGAACAAAGCAAGCGTGCTTGTCTTAAGAACTTTGTTGAAGGCATGATTCGTGGGCGGGACATTGTAAACCTTCGGAGTCCTGAATATGAGTATGTTGTTGTGCCTATCAATCCACCAATGTGGGAGCAATGGAAAGTGGACGGGATTCCTGCGGAACATCCACCTTGGCCAAGACTCTCTCCGACCTTTCGGGTGAAGAGGACCAATAGTTTTATTTATTTTTTTTATTTAGAAAAAATATACCTTACGCTCTGAGTTCTGTACTTTTGTCTCGTATGATGAAGCACTGAATCTGCTACCAGGGCTCGCGGTGGTGCGAGGTGATGCGGGAGCCTCTGGAGTCCACGACGCGCGCTCTACGTCAAATACCTGCAAGTGGAAACTAGGCGATTCTAGTGAGACTCGCCGAGTTTCGTAGTGATGCTCTGGTGTGAGAGAGGAACCTGAATCGTGCCTTTGAGTGTCCCCTTGGGACCCTTTTTATAGGGTCTCGGAGGGCGCAATCAAAGGCGGACATCGCGCCTATGGTTATATATGGTAACATTTATGACGTTGGCTGACGGCGAGTAACGGTCGTAAGTCGGCGATTCAGGTGTGGAAGTCGCCTAGTTAGGGCTAACTCGCCGAGTTTCTAGGGCCAAGATGTGCAGTCTACCATACTGCCGATCTTGGCCTTAACTCGGCGACTTATCCTTTATATCGGCGACTTGGTAGTCCAATCGGGCAACTTACGGGCTAACTCGGCGATCTGGACGATGAACGTGTTCCGCACCGTGGGAGCTCTCCGGGGGTCCGGCCAAAGCGACGGAACCCTAGTCCTTGTTGAAAGGCATTGCTGGGAGTGACTGCCGTAATCAGGCATGTCTCACCAGACTCCCCCCTGAAGAGAGCACAAGAAACATGCGTGTATCGCCAGTACCCCCCCAACCAAGGTTCAATGTGTGTGATCTAGCATCAAGGTCAAAGCGACAAGATGAGATCGAATCATTCCGCCCACAGTGACGTAGTGATTCAGAATCCATTAAGGCTAAAGCGTCAAGAATGGATCGAGTTCCAGGCCACGGTAACTCTGTTTATAGTCCTTCCCTGATCAAGGGCGACTGCACTGTGTTTATCAAGGCCGAAGCGACAAGATTAATTCCGGCCGAAGCGACGGAATCTGATTCAGGCAGAAGCGACATAATCGGGTTCTAGCCAGAGCGATAGAACCAAGTTCTAGCCGAAGCGATAGAACTAATGTTTATAGTCCACCCTGATCAAGAGCGACTTAAAGTCCGCAACGACGGCCCCCTTCAAGGCTTAAAGCGACAAGATGGGTTGAGATCGTTAAGGCCAAAGTGACAGAACGATCTCTAGTGTATCAAGGCAAAAGCGACAAGATAGATCGACTCACTTTTGGAGTCTGATTCTGGCCGAAGCGACAGAATAACACCTGCAAAAAAGAAAAACATTCTGGCCAAAGCGACAAAATAATACCTGCAAAAATGAAAACATCCTGCAAAACAACTAGATCAGTCAAAAACGCATATTACTATTGACCAATTTAATTTACCATGCGATTTTACCTCTCGCGATATTCTCCCTTTGCTTTAACCAATCCTTGGTGAATCTGGCCGAAGCGACAGACTCACCGTGCTCATGTTTGACGACTTCTGGCCGGAGCGACAGAAGTGTCGGGAGAGCTTGTGATACTCCCCCCGAATTATGACGATTTCTGGCCGGAGCGACAGAAGTGTCGGGAGAGCTTGTGATACTCCCCCCTGAATTATGACGATTTCTGGCCGGAGCGACAGAAAAGTCGGGAGGGCTTGTGATACTCCCCCTTGAAGTTTGACAATTTCCGGCCGGAGCGACAGAAAAGTCGGAAGAGCTTGTGATACTCCCCCCTGAAATATGACGATATCTGGCCGAATCGACAGAAAATTCTGGAGAGCTTGTGATACTCCCCCTCGAAGTTTGACAATTTCCGGCCGGAGCGACAGAAAAGTCGGGAGAGCTTGTGATACTCCCCCCTGAAATATGACGATATCTGGCCGAAGCGACAGAAAAGTCGGGAGAGCTTTTGATACTCCTCCTCGAAGTTTGACAATTTCCGGCCGGAGCGACAGAAAAGTTGGGAGAGCTTGTGATACTCCCCCTCGAAGTTTGACGATCTCCAGCCGAAGCGATAGAAATGCCGGGAGAGCTTGTGATACTCCCCCCTGAAGTATGACGATCTCTGGCCGGAGCGACAGAAATGTCGGGAGAGCTTGTGATACTCTCCTTCCTAAGATACTATATGATATCCTAAGTCGGCGACTTAAAGTGTTAACTCGACGACTTAGCATTGGGGTTGTTCTTTGAGAAACCTGGAGGTTTGCTGATCTAGATCGGCGACTTTCCTATAAACTCGGGGAGTCTTAGTATGAGCTGGCGGATCTCTTAGAGAATCCTTAGGATCTTGGGAAATATTTGCAAATTTTCCAAGTGTGGAAGTTTCCTCTTCGTATCCCGTAATTTTTGCCCAAACTCGGCGAGTTTGCGAGAAACTCGTCGAGTCTTGTGGATTTGGAAATCAATTAGCGATTTTCCTTCGCGTAATTTCTAGTTTTCCCTAGGGTTTTTGCAATTTGTCCAGGGTCTATAAATAGTGAGTTGATTATTTTAATCCGCACATCACTTTCCTTGATTTGCTTAAACCCTAATCCCTTGCTAAGTCGCCGAGTCTCTTCCTAACTCGCCGACTCTCACCACAATCACCAGAACCCTTCACTAACTCGCCGAGTTTACTCTTACATCGCCGATATATGGCAGACCAATCGTCGCTTCCTCAATTGACAATGTCGGAGACCGAGGCTCTGGTCGCCGACATCCTGAATAATGACGTGGATGAAAGCTTAGCGGGGGTGCTAAACACCGTCGAGTCTCTGATCCCCTCGTCTTCGCGCGGTGGGTCGGTGATTCCGTCTGTTGATGCGCCGCAAAACGCTAAGTATTTTGCTACTGCCCGCGAGTTGCTCGGGCTAACTCCTGAAAACTCGTCGAGTTCTAAAAAGAAGTCGACGAGTTTGAGGGATGACTCCCTGGCTCTGGTCGTGGCAGGGCCTTCTACTGAACCGGGCGAGATTCACCCGAGTCTTGCAACTAAGTCGGCGAGTCCCCTTGGGAAGTCGAGCTGGAATGGATGAGTCGACGTTCAGTTTGTCCGTCACGATCTGACGCGCAATCTGTGTCGGTGCCTCACCCTCCCAAACGAACCTGTCCTGGTGCTCCTCCAGGACAGTCACAAGCTTGGCTCTTAAGGCAGGGAGTAACCCCTTCCCTACTTCCACTTGTCCCCCTTCCAGCTGGTATACCTCAGTCTCGTCCACAGGTTGTAATTTTTCCCTCTCCTCGATGTCAGGCAGGGCGTGGACGAGCATGTTGTTAAGTTTTGTCAGCTGGGTTGCGTTCTTATACCCTTGTCTAAAATCTTTTTGTGATCCTTTGACAGTCGCAACGAACCCGTTTACTGGGTACCGAATGCATTGGTGATAAGAAGACGGGACTGCTTGGATTCCGTGGATGAAGGGGCGTCCGAATATGCCATGAAAAGTGGATTCTACCTCCACTACTATGAAACGACATGTTCGGCTAACCCTTCCTCGCTTGGAACCGATAGACACTTTTAGATCAATAACACCGGCCACTGGGGCGGCGATGTTAGTGAAACCGTAGATGGCTTCCTTACAGGGAGATAGTTCCTCCCTTTTAAGGCCCATCTTGGTAAAGGTATTCATGTTGAGGATATCTGCAGAGCTGCCGCTGTCGACAATCATCCTCTCGACTCGGGAATCAGGACCGATGTCTGCTTGGATCACGAGTGGGTCCTCGTGAGGTTGCAGGACATCGTCCAGGTCCTCTTCGAAGAAGTATATTGACTTCTCCTCGCGGACCCGCTTTCCGTTGTCTCGAGGTGTTGATTGTGACATCAGCACCTTTTGGGCATATCCTCTGTTCTGGCCAACGGATCCACCACCAAATATCATATTGATGATCTTCCGCTGGCGGTTTTCGCTGTTGTCTTTATCTGGCGAAGGAGAGCGTGGACGCTTCCCCTTTGGGTCAGATTTGCAGTTGTCCCGTCCTCGGGATTTCTTGACGAAGTTGCCAAGCTCTCCTTTTGAGATCAACTGTTCGACGAAAGACGAGAATTCCCTGAAGTGGTCTGTTAGGTGTCCGCAGTCTTTGTGAAATTTGCAGTATTTCCCAGATTGCGTGCGGCCCTCTTTGCCTACAGGTCTATAGAACGAGGGGCCAGTAGATCCGCTCGGTTCTTTAGCTTCTCAAACAGCTCGCCTTTGCTGATTGTAAGCGGGGTATTCCTTTTCCATAGTGGAGTTGCACCCTTTGGCGGTTGGCTGGTTGAGGTTTGATATACCTTGTTATCGTGCCTAGGCTTCCATTCTTTTTTGGAAGTTTCAGCCTTGTTACTGGTATATCTGTTAGAGGTGTCATGGAAATTGTTGTTTCCACTGTACCCCTTCCTCTCAAACTTAGGCTTTTTGAAGCTAGGAGTCCCAAGTTCAGCTAGCTTGTTCTCATCCTCCTCTTCCACCTCAATGTATAATTGAGCGCGTTGGAAGAGGTCGGGTAGAAAACTCACCTTGTAGAGAGTCAGATTTTGGGCAGAGGGGAGTAGGGGACCAATCCTCTGATGTATCCCGCTATGGCCACACTTGGGATTAGATCGTTCACCTCTGTCATCATTGTTGTGAACTTGACCGTATAATCCCGCAGAGATAGCTTATCCTGTCTAAGTGCCAGAAGTGCGTTTGCACTGTGTTTGATCCTTATCATCCCCACATGCTGGGCGATGAATTTGGATGAGAGGTCTGCGAAGCTGGTGACTGAGCCAGCTGGCATACCAGAGAATCATCGATAAGCACTGCCTTTGAGAGTGTCGGGGAATGCCCGACATAGCAGCCCATCATCGATGTTTTGCGGTTCCAAGACGTTGAGGTAGAGATTCACGTATCTTGTTGATCACTTGAACCGTCATATGCCTCAATCCTGGGTACCTGCTAGTTAAGTGGGAAAGATCCCTTTAAAAGGTCCTCGCGAAGAGGAGCACTTTTAATCCTTAGGATCTCGTGCGGATTACCGACTGCTGGGTCGGTGGCCAACTTCCGCCGAAGATCCTCTACAAACCGAGTGGTAAGAGTCCTTTCGGAGCGACTCTTACTGGGTCCCGTTTTGAGACGGGAACTCTGTTTGGTTTTCTCCCCAGATGGAGAATAGATGGACCCAGATTCATCTGCTTTTTCACGGATGGTGGTGGTCCTTTGACTCCTCGCTTGCTCGAGGTTAGTCATCCTTCTTTCTATGTTGTCCATGAAGCTGAACAACCTTTCCTCCAAGGTAGGTGGAGCCTTGGGCACTATGTGTTCCTCGACGTGTGGAGGAACCGAGTTTGTTTCAACAGGTTGAGCATTGTTAGGTCCCTTTGGTCGGGATTGCTCGCCCTGTTCCAGCTCAGCTGCTGGCATTTTTCCCTTCTTGTGGCGTAAGGGTGCTTTTGTTTTTCGATGATTGCCATAAAAACAAAAGCGAAGAAGTACCAAAGCGGAGAGGTACCTGACTGAGCCTGTCGGAAAAACAAAAAATAAGTCGGCGAGTTAGGGGCTAACTCGGCGACTTTGAGATTTCGTGGTTTTTCCCGAACAAGGTCGTGGACAGCACTCTTAGCTAGCAGACGATATTCCGGATCGGGCGATTCTCAAGGATAAGTCGGCGATTTAAGGCTAAATCGGACCTGAACCGAGAATCGGACGATCTAACTCGGCGATTTTTTGATAAACTTGGCGAACCCTCTAGGAGAGCTCGAGCCGGATTTTTAAAAAATCACGATTACGATGGGATACCGGTGGTTCGGTATTCCCACAGACGGCGCCAGCTGATGAAGCACTGAATCTGCTTCCAGGGCTCGCGGTGGTGCGAGGTGATGCCGGAGGCTCTGGAGTCCACGACGTGCGCTCTACGTCAAATACCTGCAAGTGGAAACTAGGCGATTCTAGTGAGAATCGGCAAGTTTCGTAGTGATGGTCTGATGTGAGAGAGGAACTTGAATCGTGCCTTTGAGTGTCCCTTTGGGACCCTTTTTATAGGATCTCGGAGGGCGCAATCAAAGGCGGACATCGCGCCTATGGTTATATATGGTAACATTTATGACGTTGGCTGGCGGCGAGTAACGGTCGTAAGTCGGCGATTCAGGTATGGAAGTCACCTAGTTAGGGCTAACTCACCGAGTTTCTAGGGGCAAGATGTGCAGTCTACCATACTGGCGATCTTGGCCTTAACTCGGCGACTTATCCTTTATGTCGGCGACTTGGTAGTCCAATCGGGCGACTTACGGGCTAACTCGGCGATCTGGACGATGAACGTGTTCTGCACCGTGGGAGCTCTCCGGGGGTCCGGCCAAAGCGACGGAGCCCTAGTCCTTGTTGAAAGGCATTGCTGGGAGTGACTGCCGTAATCAGGCATGTCTCACCATGTACCATTACAAATTCCGAAAATAGAATTATTGCAGAAGGAAATAGAGAAAATAATGCATACTCTATCACTTTCGATCAGACTACCTTATCTCATGAACACTGCATGATAGCAGCCAGTAATGAGAAAATCCTATGGCACAAAAGATTGGGCCATGCTAGTTACTCCAAACTGAGCAAGTTATCAAAAGGAGATCTAGTTAGAGGACTACCTATGATTGCGTATGATCAACATAGTTTTTGCAACTCCTGCCAAAAAGGAAAGCAGCATAAAGCATCCTTCAAATCTATCTTGGAAGTAACCACATCTCGACCACTAGAACTTCTATACATGGACATCTTTGGACCAACTCAAACTCAAAGTGTAGGAGGGAAGAGATATGCATATGTAATCATTGATGATTATATAAGATATACGTGGGTATTCTTCTTAAGAAATAAGAATGAAGCCTTCTGTGAATTCTCATCATTTTGCACAAGAGTGCAAAATGAAAAAGATCTCTTGATCATAAAAATCCGGAGTGATCACGGTGGAGAATTCGAAAATGCTGAATTTAAAGAATTCTGCAAAACCCACGGTTTCAAACATGAGTTCTCATTCCCTCAAGCTCCTCCCCAAAATGGAGTGGTTGAGAGAAAGAACCGAACTCTACAAGAGATGGCAAGAACTATGTTAAATGAACATGATACATATCACATCTTTTGGGTTGAGGCAGTTAATAATGTCTGTTATATTTTGAACAGAGTTCTAATTAGACGAATTCTGAACAAAACCCCATATAAGCTTTGGAAAGACAGAAAACCCAAAGTTGATTTCTTCAAAATATTCGGCAGTAAATGCTTTATCCTAAGGACTCGAGGATTACAAGATAAATTCGCTCCAAAGTCTGGTGAAGGAATGTTTCTGGGATACACAGAACGAAGCAAAGCATACAAGATTTTCATCAAAGAATCTCAAACTGTGATCGAATCACTTCATGTAAACTTTGATGAATATCCAAAGGATAATCTAATATCCTCCTCTGGCTTAGAAGAATATCAGGAAGAGACACTTGTACAAACAGATCAGACTCCATCTTCTGAAGACCCACAAACAGGTCACCCAAGTAGAACTTTAAAAAATCCACATTCTGAAGAACAAATCATAGGAGATAAATATGTTGGGGTTCGAACAAGATCATTCACTCAAAGCTATATGGCTTTTGGATATTTTGTATCTCAGATAGAACCTAAGAAAGTGGATGAGGCATTAACAGACAACTATTGGGTCATCGCCATGCAAAACGAACTAAATCAGTTCACCCACAGCGATATTTGGGATTTAGTTCCAAGACCCAAAGACTGCTCAATTATAGGGACAAGATGGGTCTTTAGGAACAAGGTTGATGAAAATGGGATCATCACCAGAAACAAAGCCAGATTAGTGGCTCAAGGTTATAACCAACAAGAAGGAATTGATTATGATGAAACTTTTGCCCCAGTAGCAAGATTAGAATCAATAAGGTTACTTCTCTCATATGCATGCTATAAGAACTTCACTCTGTATCAAATGGATGTTAAAAGTGCATTCCTAAACGGTGAAGTAAAGGAAGAAGTCTATGTAAAGCAACCTCCCGGCTTTGAAGACTCTGAGTTCCCCGATTACGTGTACAAACTAAAAAAGGCACTATAAGGGTTGAAACAAGCTCCTAGAGCTTGGTATGAGAGGTTAAAGAACTTTCTACTCTCTCAAAATTTTAAGATGGGTAGTATTGATAATACACTATTCATAAAGAGTATTGACACAGATATTTTATTAATCCAAATCTATGTTGATGACATAATTTTTGAATCTACCAACAAAAAACCTGTGCAAAGAATTCTCGACCTTGATGGAAAAAGAATTCGAAATGAGCATGATGGGAGAATTGAACTACTTTCTGGGTCTCCAAGTCAAACAAAGAAAAGGGTATTTTTGTAAGTCAAACAAAATATACCAAAAACTTGGTCAAATTTTTTTGCTTAGATAGCTCCAAAGCATCTAACACTCCTATGAGTTCCACACTCAGATTAGGAATAAGCTCAGAGGGAAAAGAGGTAGATAACCAAAAGTACCGAGGAATGATTGGATCTTTACTGTATCTCATAGCAAGTAGACCTGACATTATGTTTGCAGTATGCTTATGTGCAGGATATCAGTTAAACCCTAAAGAATCACACCTCAAAGCTGTAAAAAGAATAATTAGATATATTAAAGGAACACTTAACTTCGGATTATTCTATCCAAAAGAAAGTGACTTTTCCTTAACAACTTACTGTGATACTGACTTTGGCAGTTGTCAGACCGACAGAAAAAACACTAGTGGTACTTGTTTCCTATTAGGGAATGCATTAGTGTCATGGTCATGCAAAAAGCAGAACAACATTGCTTTGTCCACTACAAAAGTTGAATATATGGTTGCCTCTAATGCATGTGCTCAAATCCTTTGGATGAAGCAAATCCTAAAAGATTATGACACTACTTAAGGAACGATCCCTCTAAAATGTGACAACAAAAGTGCAATATGTCTATCGAAAAATACAGTGTTGCATACTAGGTCAAAACATATAGATGTCTGACATCACTTTTTAAGAGATCATGTAGAAAAAAAGAATATTATACTTGAATACATATCAACTGATGGACAGCTAGCTGACATTTTCACAAAACCCTTGGATTTGTAGCACTTTTCAAAAATCAGAAATATTTTGGGGATTTGTGATACAGATGAAATCTATTGACTTGTTGTTCACCAAAGGTATGATTTATAATTTATGTCTTCATATTTAAGCCATTTATTTCATATTGCTCGATTACTATAGATAAATTAATTTAGAAGTTGGTAGAAGTGCTTATTAATAACTCATACCAAGTTACATAATTCCTCTCCATTTATATCCAATGGATAACATGTCTAGTTAAAACTTTTTAATTAATGCATCTTAAATGATCAACCACCAATGGCAATGATTTCATTTCCATTTATGATATGCAAAGCCACACAATGCAAAGGGAATTACTCCCACATCGGGTATGAGAACAATCATGACTATCTGACACGCGTCCAGATCAGGCGGATTCCGCGATCTTCTCCCACCAATGGGCAGCATGAAGATTAATTGCCGTCATTCCGGCGCCTGCACAAGAAAATAAATGGTTAAGCATTAAAAACTCAGCTACCATTATATAGAAACCCTAAACGAGTCCTATTTTTATCAAGTTAGTTCCTTCTCTTCATCACTCTTCTCATCTTCATCCACCTTAAACATGATGAAGAAAGAAGATGAACCTTCCCTGATGAAAGATCTGTATGAAACTTTGAGTGATCTCACGACACTGCTGGAAGTAGAAGAACCCCCACTAGCATACATTCCTACACAGATCCTTCCTCCAAAGAAGAGAAAGAGCTCGTCCAGAGCTACTGCATTCAAAGGAAATCCAAATTTTAGGTCTTCCAAGGCTGAGGAAGTCTTCAAAACTATGCATGAAGCCAAGCTTTCTCTGGAAGAACCAACAGACTTTGCAGCCCTGAACAACAAAGTGTTAGAAGAGCTCCTAAGTTTCAACGGACTTATAGAATACATGGAAGACATTAAGCAAGAAGGTATCTTTGACAAAGAGGTAAGTCAGTTCTATGCTAACATGGTTTATTCAGTGAACAACCATCTACCTCTCATATCATCTCGAATAAACAATTTCGAGTTGAGCATTTCCAAAGAACTGCTTGCTGGATTGAGTCTTCTACCAAGAAATGGTGCATGCATCCATATCGCTAAAGATCTTAGTAATCTTCCGTTCATCTGTACCATTGAACAGTTGTGGCTGACCCTCACAAGAAGATTCAACCCAAGTGAGACCAACAAGATTTATCTTAAAGATCTCACAGGGATAGCATCAATTCTGATAAAGCTCATCGATAACTGCCTATGTTCAATGTCTACCTCTACTATTGAGCCATTCATGATCGCTCAAGTTGCTGCCTTCTGCATTCTTAAGTGAATCAAAGTAGACTGGTTGGTTTAGTTACGTACAACATGGCTACGGTTACCATGATACCAGATGAAACCAGACACTACCCTCGCTTGATTTCCAATCTTCTTGGTAAGTACCATTTAAATCTATCTCTATGTAGAAGATCCAAGATCTGTCCTCTTCAACATTTCACAGCTGCATCTTTTAAGCACAAGTTGCTAATTCAATTCCATGACTCAGACAAAGAAGAGTTTGAGGCCATTCAAGCTGAGATAACTGATATAAAACACATCTTAGATGCTCACATCAACATGGCCCTACTAAACACAGATACGATCATGATTCTCAAAGGGTTGCATGCCAATAGAGATGATTTTGATCTAGAAGTGGTTAGGCAAATCAACGTTATGAACCAAAATTTCAGAGAGCTGGAGAACCAAGTAAAGATGAATGAAGCCAGGGTAAGAGTAACGCATGCTAAAATGAAGAATCTCAAGATTAGTCAGGAACTGATCTTAGAAAAATTTGGATCACTTCCTGATGTCAATCAGTCCTAGTAGTGGCAGCTTCTCGTCTATCATCTTGTGTTATCAAAAACAATATTTGTTATGTTTGAATGTGTGTTTGTTTTTAGGAGATCTTCACTATTTTTGATTAAAAATCTCTTCTGTTAAGAGATAATCAAGTGAAGATCATAAATATTTATGCTTAATCTAGACTCGCTTAAGCATCTTGATTTACTTCTAGTTTATGGTTTATTTAAAATGCATGTTTTAAATCTTTATGTGATTATGGCATACATGCAACTATCATTTACTATATACACATCTACACATGATATCATGAATACTAGATTAATAGTTGCATGTTGCATTTTAAACCCCATGATTTCATTGAACAATACTCATAAAAATTCATTTAGAAAATGGAGGGGTTTAACTGCAAAAATCACAAACATGCATATTGAGATAATTAAATGTTCATTTAGTCCATTACACTTAACTCGTACATCATTGGACTAATACTTATATCTCAATAAGTCCAGGTCATTCTTGAAAATATACATACATATTACTTGGATTAGGAAAATGTATAAAAAGATTCTCAAGTCACTCATATAGATTCATGCATATTTTTTAATTGACTATGAGAACTCTAGGTCATTCATATAGAACTTGCTATCTTTAAATGACCATTTTACGTGAAATTTGCTCTTACATCCATGCATAAATAAAAGTACACGTAAAATACTTTGGATATATGCTTAATAAATATATTATGATCCAATATGGGCAAACTTTTGTGTTAAAATTATTTTGGCCCATATTATACATGACTTTGCCTAATCACTATTAATATCTGTCAAAGTCAAAGAAACAGGGATAAAGTCAAAATTCAGAACACCCCTTTGTCAATTGCAAGGGGAGAAAGACTCAGGTATGATATAACCTTAGTCTGTATTTGTTCTAACCCTGGTATATATCTTATCTAGATCTCACCTGCATACACTCATAAAAGCTTTAGACAAGGTAAATTTTTAAATTACTTTATGAGTACAATATTTACGAAATATAGGGGGAGCTAGATAAGGAAAAAGATAAGATATACCAAAACATTGAAATTAGGGTTTGAAATTTCTCAACAACAAATATGCCATTAACAAAGGGGGAGAATGTAGAAATAAGATTCTCAATGACATATTTAGTTGTTAATTAATTTGATATATAATAAACCCTAATTAACAAGATATAGAAATATATGAGTTAGAGCTACATGAATAAATCAATTAAACTCATACAGATAAAATTAACTTGATATATGATTAAAACTAGAATGAGATCAATATTATTTCCATCAATAAAATCTCTACTATTAATCAAGTTAATTAATTGAAGCTTGTATTTAATTATGCACACCTATTACTTGTATCAACTCTTGTGTCAAGTTGATCAATGTCTTATAGGTTAATCAATAAGGTGTGAAAGCTACAACTATTCATTCAAGCTTCAAATGGACCCAAGGTGTAGAAAACGTGTAGAAGTACAATCATGATAATTCCAAGAGCATATCCAAGTAATTAACTACAAAGATCTTGGAATCAATGCTACACAAAATCTAGTTGAAGAGTTCAAATTGGAGGAGCACAAAACGTGTGGAGGTTCACTCTCCCAAAATGTTACACAATCATGACATTGGATTTAATTCTACACAATCTCCCAAGATAAAATCCAATCATGACTTTGGAGTTAATGCTACACAATCTCCCAAGATAAAATCCAATCATGACTTTGGAGTTAATGCTACACAATCTCCCAAGATGAAATTCAAATCCAAGAGAAGCTCCAAGCCTCCAACGTCTACAAATCTCAAGCTCTTCTTCCTAGGAGTTTTGAAGATGAAGAATTTACCTCCATGCATCAACGTCTACTATATAAAGAGGTGCACACCCAAGAGTCAAAGCCATCATTTGCCATCTTTGCTAAAGCTCTCCTTGAATCAAAGCTCTACTCTTTCTCTCTTTCTCTTGCTCAAGCTCTAACTCTCGTTCAAGCTTTGTATGGGAGTTGCTCTTAAGGTTGTGTGCTTAGTTCTTCAACTTCTTCTTCTTCCCCTCTTGTACGTTAAGAGCGTGTTAGAAGAAAAGTTCTACATCTTGTAAGTGGTCCAAGTGTTGTGAGAGGTTTGTCTCAACACCAATACTTGAAAGGTTCTATGAGTTCAACCATAAAACTCGGTGTGGTTCTATAGAGTTTCCAGGAAAACTCTTAGGTTGAATCTACCTTAAAGGTTCAAGGGTTTTTAACAGTTCCTTAATACTCTTAGAGGGTTCATAAGCGTTTAGCCTTAAAACTTGGCAGAGGTTTTTAAGAGTTTCTGAATACTTTTAGGTGGTTCACAAGCGTTTAGACTTAAAGCTTGGCAGAGGTTTTTAAGAGTTCCTAAATAGTCTTAGGTGGTTCACAAGCGTTAGTCTTAAAGCTTGGCAGAAGTTTTTAAGAGTTCCTAAATACTTTTAGGTGGTTCACAAGCGTTTAGCCTTAAAGCTTGGCAGAGGTTTCGCCATTATCTTCAGGCTAGTGATCTCCGTGTTTCATCGGAACTGGATTAGCCCTTGTTTGGGTGAACCAGTATAAAAATTTCTGTGTCTCTTTTTATTTCCCGCTTCTTTATTTTAAAGTAATAAAAAGATAAAAAGAAACTAAAAAAAGATCTCTCATCCAGTTATCTGGTCATAGATTGAGGTTGACTATTTTCTTGCAGATCCTTCATCCAGTTATCTGGTCATTGAATGAGGTTATTTTCAGTTAAATATATATCATGTTATCTGGTCACTTATATTTACATATTTTAACTTATTTCAAAACACGTTCTTATATCACAACTTAGTACTCATATACTGCAGTTGTCTATAAAGTGCAGTCTTATAAGTTGACTCAGTATTCATATACTGTAGTAAACTTACAAAGAACATACATCCTTTATATATATATCCTTGTATTTAACTTGTATTTTCAGGTATTCCACACATCTTCTGAAAAATCACGAAAAGAGGCTATTACCCCCCTAAGCCTCTAATCCAGATCCAACAAATCCAAGGCAGAAGAGAAGTTTCACCATAACTAGAGCATATTCAGAGAGGAATCACCGATTCCCACACCTGAATCGCCTATTCCCCTCCTCCAGGATTTGACGTAGAGCGTGCGTCGTGGACTCCAAAGCCTTCGGCATCACCTCGCATCGCCGCGAGCCCCTGATAAGAGATTCCGTGCTTCATCAAATATAATCCATCGAACCCTTTTATAAAATAAACAAACAAATAAACTAACATGATATTTGAATTATGATAAACTAACATGAAAATTCAGAATATGATATTTGGCAATTTAGAATAAAATAACATGATAAACTAACAAATAAATCAAGTGATTATGATCTGATTATAGATATTACTTTGTTTTTTCCTTTCATGGTGAGTTTTAATTTTTAAAAACAGAATTTCAAACGCCCAAACCTCATTGATAAATTATTAGTCATAGCAATTTCATGGAAGGTTATAACAATTTCAAGTTTCAACTGCCAAATTAAATTCAATGAATATAAATAATTCCACTACCAAACTAACACCTTATTTAAGAAAATTATTAGTAATTATTTACCAGAATCATGTGAATAAGTTGTTGAATATTTTGGCTTCTTTTTAATAGCTGCAATATCATTGTCTACCTTCTTGTTAAAATAAAGCTTGTTGGAATCAATATCACTACCAATAATTTTGCGGGGAAATTTTGCCACGGATTTTTATATTCGTGGCTAAATATTCAAATTAGCCACAGCTAAAAAAGCCGTGGCTAATATTCAACAATTAGCCACAGTTTTTGCTAGCCGTGGCTAAGCCCGTAGGCGTAGCCATGTTTTCTTGTAGTGTAAGATGAAACAGAGAGTGAATATTTGGGTCACACACATCAAATAGCAGTATAAAATAAATATATAACGTAGGTAGCGAGTATAGTCGAGTAGGTAGGTAGTGAGTAGGCCTGTCAATGGATATTCGAAATTCGTATTCGAATTCGAAATCAAATTCGAAATCAAATTTATTTGTACTTGGCTTCGTGATAATCCTCCACGTTCGACTTATTGTAGGATCTTTCCATTTCTTCTACGAAAGTTACCCTTGGGTTTTGCACAAGGTCCATTGCTAAGCGCCATCAAGACCGCTTCCTCTAAACAACCCACTCTCTGGACCGTTGCGGCGAAACGGTCTATATAATCTCTAGTCGATTCTTGATCTCCTTGTCTGATACCTAATAGCGTCGTTCTTAGTCTTTTCCATCTCACTTTATGCCCGAAGGCGATTTTTAATGCTCTCTCCAGGTTCTCGAACGAATAGATGCTCCCTACGGGCAGCCCTCGGTACCACACGTACCTGATGGCCACACCTTTGAGTGTTCTTCTGAAAATCCGACACCAGATATCCCTTCGTCTTGTCGTATCTTCCATACCCATTAGGAATGAGTGAATGTGATCCTCGGGGTCCATGGTCCCTTCATACATTGTTATTTTCGAGGCCCTCCATCCTACTAGGTATCCTTCGATCAAAAAATATTATACGAGGGTTTCTCCTTCATCCGGCCATGTGGACGGTGCCTCATAATTTCCACCATCTGATTCCATCGTATTTTTGTCCATGGCCAATTTCAAGATCTGCTCCTACAGTTGCCTCTGGTTATTTTGCAGTTCCACGATAACTGATAGTACTCGGCCATCCCTTCTTTCCCACCACGTACTACGATGCTATTCTTCTCTTTCATACATGTCTTTCCTCTCACGACGTCTTTCAGGTGTAGGCGATCTCGACCTACTCTGTCCGACTATGCTGAGGGGATGCTTCTGCTACCTAGTGGAGACCTATTGACCGAATGTGACCATCCCCATTCACGCTGGTAAGAGCTATATGGTTCCTCCCCCGACCCCTCTTTCACATGGATTTCTCTCTCTGAAGTAGCGTCTCCTCGAACAAGAAGCAACTGAACTTGACAGTTAGTTGCCCGTTCCGTCGTCATCCCAAGGTTTTCCTCCATCTGTATTATACACTCTTGCTTCTCTAGATCCATCATGTCGATGTGTAGTGATTCACGTCAGGTTCACCACTGATCGTTTAGTATCAAATACGACACCAGACAATCACTCTCTACTACAAAGTATTATGTTTATTCGACAATTCAATCCCCTTTTTTAGGTCGACGCCTAGAGGTATTTATACAATTTCTTACTGAGCCTAGTACCATGTTGGACCGGGATCTTTTTGATTGACCTTTTGAGTCGGTCTCGACCTGGCCAGATCGGTTGGGTTGGGTCCACCCCGTTGGGTCAGATGGGCCTGTTGGGTTGGAACAGGGGTAGGCTTGGTGTGATGGACCAAGGGTGTCATCAAGCCCATACTCTTCTCCTATGCTATTAATAAAGAAAAAAGATGGAGGTTATAAAATGTGTGTTGACTACATGGCTCTCAATGCCATGACTGTCAAAGACAAATTACCTATTCCCACTGTGGATGAGTTGTTGGGGGAATATTTGAAGGAGGTTACCATTTTTCTAAGATTGATCTTAGATCTGAATTTTATCAGATCAGAGTATACACGGTAACACATCTGATACTCACAAGACTGCTTTTAGATCCCATGTTGGCCATTATGAATTCTTAATTATGCTATTTTTGGCTAATTAATGTTCCTTCTACTTTTCAGTCAGTGATTGGTGAGACATGCCTGATCACGTCAGTCACTCCCAGCAACGCCCTTCGACAAGGACTAGGGTTCCGTCGCTTTATGCCGGACCCCCGGAGAGGTCCACGAATTCGGAAGGAGTGTCTACGTCAAGTACTCAAGGCAGCACCTGGGAGTCGCCGATTGGGACTACCAAGTCGCCGACTCCAGGGGTGAATCGCTGACTCTAGGCCTCGTGGACAGTTCTGGTAGACTACCGCTAGGCTCATGGGGAGTCGGCGATTGAACCTCTGGATCGGCGATTCCCACACCTGAATCGACGACTCCCAGCCGTTACTTGAGTGGGCCCACGTCATTAAGACACTCCTTAATAGGATACCTTAATGGAGTGGGTCCCATGCTAATGAATGGGGAAACGTCCCCCAGGACCCTATAAAAGGGGTCCTTGGGGGACCTCTACCCTCAAGTCATTCCCACTTGACACACACCAACCAGAGCAACACTTGGAGCCCGAATCGCCTACTCCCAAGAGAGTCGCCGATTCCGCTCCCCTTCTGCAGGTACATTGACATAGAGCGTGCGCCGTGGACTCCAAAGCCTCCGGCCCTCCTCGCGACCCTGCGAGCCTACTGGTAGCAGATTTCGTGCTTCATCAGCTGGCGCCGTCTGTGGGACCATCGAACTACGATATCCCGTCGTAATCGCGAAATTTTCTTCGCAAAGATCAGCTCGATTCCCTTAGGGTGAGTCGCTGACTTTGTGTCAAGGAATCTCCGATTCACACAGGCAATCGCCGACTCCACCCAGTGAGTCTCCGATTGCGGGTTATTCTGCTAGCTAAGAGTGTTGTCCATGGCCAGACTCGAAGGAAAAACTACCTAAAGCAGTCACCGATTCCACTAGTGCAAGTCGTCGATTCCCATAGTGAATCGCCGACTACCATAGTGAATCGCCGACTCCACTTGGATTTTTCTCGAGTCTCTGCTCAGCTCGAAAGTCAAAAAACCTAAGGCCAGTCGCCGACTCCACCTGCTGAGTCGCCAACTCCACTTGGTTTCTTTTGAGTTAGTCCAACTAATACCTATGCTCCGGTTGGAATTCGCTTTTGTCATCTATGACATCTGAAAGGCAAAAGTGCTATTACCATCTGAGAAACAAGGGTAAATCCTCAGTGGTACCCGATGGGGCACACACTGAGCATCCTCATCCAAACATACAAGTTGAAAGGTTCGAGGATGCTCAAACTGATCTGCCCCCTCGGACATCCATCTCTCCTAATCTAGAAGCAAGGTTGGTTAATTTCATGGATAACATTGAAAGAAGGGTTAGCAACCTTGAAAAAGCAAGGAGTCAGAGAACCATCACCCGCAAAAGAGCGTGTGAATCGGCTTCTCACAATTCTCCAACTACGGAGAAAAAGAAAGGTCCAGAGCCAGAAAAGTCAAGGGCTGGACCCAGTAAGAGTCGCACTGATAGGACTCTTACAACACGATTCGTAGATGACCTCCGTCGGAAGCTGGCCGACACTCTAGTCATCAGCAATCCTATCGAGTTCTTAAGAGTCAAAAGCGCTCCTTTCCAAGAGGACCTTTTGAAGGTGGCCTTTCCACCAACCTGGCGGGTACCCAGACCATAGAGTCGTACGATGGTTCGAGTGATCCGCAAGATCACGGTAACCTCTACCTCAGCGTTCTGGAACCGCAAACCACTGATAACGCAATGCTGTGCCGAGCATTCCCCGGCACTCTTAAGGGCAATGTCTATCGATTGTTTTCCGGTCTGCCAGCTGGATCAGTTTCCAGCTTCGCAGACCTCGCGTCCAAATTCATCGCCCAACATGTGGGGATGATTAGGATCAAACACAGCGCCAATGCACTACTGGCACTACGACAGGACAAACTGTCTCTAAGGGATTACATGATTAAGTTCACTTCAATGATGACAGAAGTGAGCGACTTAATCCCAAGTTTGGCCATTGCGGGGTACACAAACGGGCTGGTACCCTACTCCCCTCTGGCCCTGAATCTCACGCTCCATAAAGTGGAGACCTTACCCGACCTCTTCCAACGAGCTCAGTCATTCATTGAGGTGGAAGAGCAGAATGAAAACAAGCTAGTGGAACTTGAGAACACTAGCTTCAAAAAACAAAAGTTCGAGAGAAAGAGCTACAATGACTCCTCGAACAGATACACTAGCGATGCGGCTGATTCCTTCAGAAAGGATTGGAAGCCTAAACACGATAACAAGGTTTATCAAACATCCGTCAAACAATCGCCAAGGGGTCCACCTCAACCTTGGAAGAACCGGACCCCACTAATAATCAGCAAAGGCGGGCTGTTTGAAAAACTGAGAAACAGAGCGGATCTACCCGCTCCTCGCTCTATGGACCCTGCAACCAAGGATCGCCGTCAGAAAAGTGGAAAATTCTGTAAATTCCACAAGGACCACGGCCATCTGACAGACTATTGCAGGGAATTCTCGCTCTATGTCGAGCAATTGATTTCGAACGGCGAACTTGACAACCTGGTCAAGGGATCCCGGGATCGAAACAATTGCAAGTCTGACACGAAAAGGAAGCGCCCACGCTCTCCTTCACCAGACAGCGACGATAGCGAGGACCACCCACGGAAAACCATCCATATGCTATTTGGTGGTAGATCCACAGGAAGGCTAGCATAGCTAAGAGGAGTAGGAATAAGCTGTCACCCAAAAGTCCTTGCATCTGGCACACGGACAACGTACAGCAACATCGCGCTTAGTATTAAGCGCGTTAGAGCCTCTTAGTCTATATGTTAGTTTAAAAATTACAAATCTTACTGTTGTAATTTACATCTTTTAATAAAATTTAGATTTATCATCTACCTACGACTCTAGCTAGCACCCCACATTATGAATATATTTTGTCGCTATTGCCTTAATAGATCAAAATTATCTTTAAACACATTATGATTCAGCCCAATCTGGTCCCTTCAGCCTAGATATGGGTCCAAAAAGTTGCTCTGTCATCATGGCCAGAGTTCAACCACGCATTAGGGTCTAAAAGCAGAGTCCTAGGTAGTTGATAGGTACAAGCGAACCCAACCACAAGAGGTTCTAAGTACCCACCACAAATCAGAATCTATCATGTCGCTACGGCCTTAATAGATCAGTAGTCGTTTTTAAACAATTTCACCCCATCTCATTGTTACATCTTTGATATGGGACAAAAGTTGCTCCGTCACCGCGGCCGGAGCAAAACTACAACTCTAGAGTCTTAGGGTTGATCGTATCTTTTGATTATCTTTCAATATATTTGTTGTCTTTAAATTTGTTAATCGATATTGCGACTTGCTATTCGTTGTGAAGTTTAATTTATTTTTGCGAATTCAACCGTAGACTGAGCTACGATTCGTATGACCAAGTCTACGCCCAGAGTGGCTAGCGATAGAGTTAGTCTAATTTACGTCCAGAGCGGCTAAATTACGACTCGCGAATCTAGTTTCGGGTCTTAGTTACAATTCAAAAAGAATGAAATAAATGAACAACTCAATAGAAAAGCAAAAACGATTAATTCCATTAAAATTTTCAGATTACAAAAAGATAACAAAAAAGATTACAAAATGTTAAGGACTTAGATCTAATCTTGTGCAGCTTCGTCCTTCATCTTGTCGAGAGCCTCTTTATTCTTCTCGAGCTCCTCAGGATGTTGCTCCACCCACGCCATTATGTCCGTGATGTAGTCGGGGGGTGGAGCAGGAAACACGGAAGGACCAAAGAATATGAGCTCTTGAAGCTGGTCGGATTGGTAGCGCACATCCAAATCCAATCCTGCAGTCTTTCCAGCAAGTGCGGCATTGTCACCTTTAAGAGCTAGAACCTCTCCTTCCGCACTCGCGAGCTTGCTTTTCAGCTCAGTGGTTTCTCGTTGGCTCTAAGCAGCTTGCTTCTTTAACTCCACTATCGTAGCCTCAAGCGAGGCTACGTGCCCTTTCTCGCTAGCTAGTTGGCTCTTCAGATCTTCAGCATCTTTAGCACGGCCAGCAGTAGCAGCTTTCAGATCTTTGCGAAGTGCCAAGATCTTCACGACATATTCATCTATCTCTTTTTGCTTGGACTTAATGGTCTTGTCCTTCTTCGGCAGAATATTGTCGCGGAGGTTCTCCATCCTGGATCTCACATTCTTCAGTTTATCGAGGGCTTTCTCGCTTTCCTTAAATTTGGCGTCGAGTTGGTTGTACTTCTCTTGGATCTTCTCGACGTCATGGATTGAATCACCATGATAGCAAGCATGTGCCATATAGCATGCGGCATTCATATGCTTTAAAAGCTCGCTCCGGCACCAGGTCCCAGGATGACCCAAGAGGAGTGACATCGCTTCCCTCCGAGTTTCAGCGTCAGCCATGAAATCGGGAAGTGTCACCCCAGCGGAAGTATAAGGCACGTAACCTCTAGGAGGTGGTGGTGCGGAGCGAGAGCTCGACCCGTGCTCGAAGATCCGGCAAGGCTCGCTACAAGAGGTTTTCTTCTTCCGCAATCTGATCAGCTTGCCCTCTCGGAACCTCTTGTGCATGTGAAGAGGAGCAGCGTCGTGATATAAAAGCGATCGCTTTTTCCCGCCCTCCAGCTCCTTCTCAGTAGGTGGTTCATGCGCCTCTTCCACATCCTCGAATGTAAAGTTTTCCCTTTGGCAAAGGACAAAGGGAACACCGCGCGGCACAGAATATGCAGTGAGTGTCCGCGCTATTCGATCTGAGGCTTCAATGTCCCTCGTAGTCATCTCAATCGAGGCGTTCATGTGCACTCGATTGGGGTCATTCCACATTTCCCGACTCCCGGGAAGAAATTCAGAAGTTATAAAAATGAACTCCTTTCTCCAGTTGCATCCGAAGTTCGTCGGGAGCTCGTCGACGATGTTCTTGTCGAAATGTCGTCGCGTAAATCTAAAGCGACCGGATGCAGACTTCTCTTTGGTGAGCTTGTATAAGTACAAGAACAAGCTCGCCGTCGCAGCAATGTTCAGCCCCCAGCAAATGTTCATAAAACCCCGCAGGATCACAAAGAATCCCGTCGGGAGCTGCGACAGGGACACTTCAAATCTCAAGAGCACTTTGCTTATAATCTCCGGAATCGGCAGCTCGGAGAAGTGCTTGAAATAGACCCTTGTGATGGCCTGGAATCCCGGGGGTGGCAGATTTATTGGCTGGTATCGCGACATCCAGAATCGCAGATGACCAGACAATTGAATCCCCGATAGTAATGATCGAGCGTCGCTCACATTCAGATTTGAGGGGGGATTCACTCCATCAGATCCATCCAAGGTTGCATGAGTCATTACTTGTTCGTATTCGTCGTCCCCAGAACGGCCGACAGAAGCAACCTTGGTACGCCATTCGCGGCGATTTCACAATGAGCGAACCCAGAGGGGTTCAAAGCTCCAATGTAAATGTTTAAGTCGAGGTCCGGGTCTCGACTAGCATCCAGATCCACGGGAGGTGGCGGAGTTCTTTCAGAGCGCCGGCCTGCTCTACGTCGTGGATTTTGAGCACCACGGTCCACAGTGAAGGTCTCCTCGAAGTTTATATTCAAGGGAGGAGGGACCCCTTCGTTCTCTTCGGGCACGCGTACTTTTCCCTTCCCAGTGGCGCGCCTTCTCTTTCCCTTCAGAGAAGGACCTTGGTTCGGGTTCAGTCCTGACACAATTCGGACTTCCGCGCTCACGACCAATGGTGCGGTGCGACGCGCGGAAGAATCATCAATACTCATGGGAGTCGCCGACTCCAGCACATGAGTCGCCGATTCAATGACAGGAATCGGCGAGACATGGCCAACAGTCGCCGACCCAATGGAAGCTGAGCCCTGCCCCCTTCGCTTGAAGGATTTCCCTTTGACAGGGCCTGCATGTGTTGCCGATTCCACAATGGGAGTCGCCGATACAGAGGCCACGGGAATTTCCCCCAGCTCAAGAGGCTCCTGTACGACCACAAGGGCCCTGCACTGAGTCGCCGACTCCACAAAGGGAGTCGCCGACACTGGCGAGGCGCCAAGTAGTTCGTGCACGGTGGCACTCAACTCCATACCATGAGGTGGCACGACCGGAATCGCCGACTCAACCTCTCTGTCAGGAGAGGGAATCGGCGATTCAACGGTGTTCAACACCTCATCCAGATTCTCAACAGTGATTTCAGCTATGAAAACTGACGTTTCAGCTTCGGACAAAGGGGAATCGGGGGTAGACATGAGGGCAATCGACGATTCTAAGGTTGAAAACTGGGGAATCGGCGATTGAAAAATGTGGGGGTTTAGGCGATTTAAGAGTGGCAAAAGTGTTGTGAGGGTTTACGGAAAACCTCTCCACTATTTATAGCCCTTGGGAAAATTGCAAAAAAACCCCAGAAAACCCAAAATTTACAAAATTTGAGATCAAGATTCGATCTCCAAATCCCCCGAATCACGCCAAGTCGCCGACTCCACAGGGCAGTCGCCAACTCCGGGAAAAAACTCACAGCACTGTGAGAAAAATTTCCTTATTTGGAGATTTCACAAATATTCCCCGTATATCTTCCAAATATCCCAAGGATCTCCCAAAAAGATCCGACGGTTACACTAGGAGTCGCCGACTCACAGAGGGAGTCGCCGACTATGCCCCCTATAGTTACCCAGACCATAGGTATCGCCGACTGGTAGTAGTATCACAAACTCTAGTCGCCGATTCCAGGTAAAATAACACTAAAACTGCCCCAAGTGCAAGTTTTCAGGGGGGAGTATCACAAACTCTCCCGACACTTCTGTCGCTTCGGCCAGAAGTCATCAAGTTTTCAGGGGGGAGTATCACAAACTCTCCCGACACTTCTGTCGCTTCGGCCAGAAGTCATCATACTTCAGGAGGGAGTATCACAAGCTCTCTCCATCGTTAAGGTTCCGAATTTCAAGGCAACCTTTGAGTGTCGAATATCTCTGATTCGTCGTTTACTCTATCTCTATAGTAACTCGACGCTAGTCTAGAGGTATAAATTGTCCATAAATTTAACCGTAGGCTGAGCTACGATTCG
>LFYR01002110.1:233993-250622 GCA_001185155.1 Zostera marina
GTAAATTAGACTCTGCTAACCCTATTGCTAGCCACTCTGGGCGTAGACTTGGTCGTACGAATCGTAGCTCAGTCTACGGCTAAACTCGTGAAATAAATTAAATTTCACAACTAACTTAAGACTTGCAAAGCTAATTGACGTAATAAGTTGGAGATACAAAAATTATCGGGAATAGGACTTAGAACTTTTTTAAGAACCTAAAATTCTAGATGTCATTCCCTAATGTGTAGTTGAGCTCTGGCCGAAGTGACAGAGTAACTTTTCGACCCATCAAGGCCAAAGCTACAAGATGGGGTGGAATCGTTAAGGCCATAGCGACAAAACGATTTAAATCTATTAAGGCCATAGCAACAAAATAGATTTTTGTATTGTGGGTACTTAGAACCTCTTGGGGTTAGGTTCATTTTTACTTATCAACTACCTAAGACTCTACACTTATACCCTAATGTAGTTGAACTCTGGCCGAAGCGACAGAGTAACTTTTGGATCCGCATCAAGGCCAAAGCGACAAGATGGGATGAGATTATTAAGGCCAAAGCGACAAAATAATCTCCAAGTCTATCAAGGCCAAAGCGACAAGATAGAAGAATTATTGAGGCCAAAGCGACAAAATAATTCTTGGTCCATTAGGGCCAAAGCGACAAAATGGACCTTGATCTATTAAGGCCAAAGCGACAAAATAGATTTCTAATGTAGGGTATTAGTTAGAGTCGTAGGTAGTGATTTTGAAAGAGTGTCACAGAAATAAAATCTAACTATTCTATTTTGTAACTTGTACTAGCATAGAGACTAAGAGACTACAATTTAGGACTACAATTCTAGACTTGAACCCTGGTGTATTAGTCAAGCTCCGGCCATAGCGACAGAGTGACTCTCGATCCTTATCAAGGCCATAGCGACAAGATGGGATAGGATCATTAAGGCCAAAGCGACAAAATGATCCTTGGTCTATTAAGGCCATAGCGACAAAATAGATTGAAAAATGAGGGTATCGTTGATTGTAGTCGAAAATTTAGAATCTCGAGGCTAGATTCGTAAATGGGAGTCCGATTTAGATTCTTAAGTCGCACTTTGGACTCATAAATCGTAAACTAGACTTGTGATTGCAATTTAGCCACTCTGGACGTAAATTGGATTATGTAACCATCGCTTAGACTCGCGGGTCGTAAGCTAGGTCTGAGCACCGGGTATCATCCAGCCAAAGCGATAGATGATACATGAGGTTGAAGAGACGGATGCCATCTAGCCGGAGCGATGGATGATTGATCCGTCTGAAGCGATGGATGATTATTCTAAATACGATACTGCATATATCTCTATGGATTAAAGAGAGATTTATTTAGAATAATATCGCTATTGAGAATACATGAGAATAGTATGAGCGACAAACAAAAGAATTAACGTATTTTTTGGTCGCTGATTGCCACTGACAGAAGCATAGCCTGCATGGTTATCCTATCCAATCCTATATCTTAACAGGTGATAGTTTCTCACTACTAACGTGATGTACTGGATTGCGAGTGTGAACTGTGGCTCTGGTTGCCATCATTGTCATAGGAATGAGAGCGTGGGCTATGGTCATAACTGTTACTGGGCCGAGAGTGTGAGCTATGGCTTTCTTGGCCATAACTGTTACCAGACTGAGAGTATGAGTCATGACTTTGATGGTCACAACTACTGATGAGAAGCTCCTCTCTGTATCGAGGAGGACTAGTCGAGGTTTCAGACTGGGAACTTGTATCCTCGTATGTATCTTCTTCAGCATAGCGAGATTTTTTCCGGTTGGGCGGCTCGACTCCGCCCAACTTATTATTGTTCTCCTCTTCTATCTCAATGAACGATTGAGCTCGTTGGAAGAGGTCGGGGAGGGTCTCGACATTATGGAGCGTAAGGTTTTGGCCAAAGGGGAGTAGGGCATTAGCCCATTCATGTACCCCGCTATGGCCAGACTCGGGATTAGGTCGTTCACTTCTGTCATCATCGAAGTGAACTTAATCGTGTAATCCCTCAGAGACAATTTCTTCTGTCGTAATGCGAGCAGTGCGTTGGCACTGTGTTTTATTCTGATCATCCCCACCTGTTGGGTGATGAACTTCGAAGAGAGGTCCGCGAAGCTGGAGACCGAGCCAGCTGGCAGACCAGAGAACCACCGATATGCGTTGCCTTTGAGAGTGTCGGGGAATGCCCGACACAGAAGTCCGCTATCGGTGGTCTGCGGTTCCAAGACACTAAGGTAGAGGTTCATGTGATCTTTTGGATCACTCGAACCGTCATACGCTTCTATCTTGGGTACCTGCCAGGTTGGTGGAAAAGATTCTTTCAAAAGGTCCTTGTGAAAAGGAGCGCTTTTGATTCTCAAGAACTCGATCGGACTGCTGGCGACCGGATTGTCGGCCAGCTTCCGACGAAGATCTTCCATGAACTTTGCTGTAAGAGTCTTGTGAGTGCGACTCTTGCTAGGTCCAGCTTTTTGCTTAGGAGGTGCTGGAGATTTCCTCTTTTTCTCCGTAGATGGAGGATAGTAAGACTCAGATTCACCCGCTCTTTCACGGGTGATGGCCTTCTTTCCCCTCGCTTTCTCGAGGTTGCTAACTCTTTTTTCTATGGAATCCATAAAGTTAATCAACCTCTCTTGTAGCGCAGGAGTTAGGTTCGTTCCCCCATTTGATGGAAGTGATGAGGGCACCTCATGTGTCGAAAGTGGTATATTGGAGGTTGGTATAGTACGGGAACCAACCCTCCTACCAGAAGCTCCTACCTCAGTAGCAATGGCGAGAGCTTTCTTTTTATGATCCTTAGTAAAAGGAGCCATAAATGGGATGGTTGCTTCTATCGGGTCGGAGCAACAGACTATGAGTGGAAGTTCTTCCGAAGTGCCGGAAGCTATGGGTAGGTACCTGCCCCCTCCGGGTGTCACAAAACAGAAAAATTTTGCACAATATTTCTTTGTAGTTTTGTGACCCCCTTGAGCAGTACTACTAGTCCCCAAAGTTTGAAATTAGCAAAAAATATCGAAATTTTTTTGCAATTTCTCTGCAGAAAATCGTGCTGCCGAAGGTGGTTTTCGGTATGCCTGTTTAGACCTATCCCAGAAAAGATTCCTTGAGCTGTTGGGAAATTCTGCTCTTCTGTACTCGTAGAGAAAACTTTTTTCACGTGAAGTGTGGTCGTAGAATTCCAAAATCAGATCTGGGTATTCCGGAGGTGGACCGACAAAATCACTGGTAGTGAAGAAAGGTAAAAAGTCCCATACTCAAACTTTTTTTTTTTACCGAAACGACGATGCGAGTCCAGCCAAAGCGATGGATATTCGTTTCGGTAAAAGAGATGGGCTATGTGTGGTCTTATTCAGCCGAAGCGATGAATGAAGACGATGACCGAATGACCGAATGACCGAATCGACAATTCAACTGTGGGAATCGCCTACTCGGTGTGGGAGTCGGCGATTCAATTGTGGGAATCGCCTACTTAGTGTGGAATCGTTGATTCAAGTGGGAATCGACGATTCAGATGGGGATAGGTGATTTTCTATGAAAAATCCAACTTATATGGAAGTGAAAGTGCCAGAGCAAAAGGCATTGAAAGCACTTGCTCAAAAAGCTAAAGGAATCGGCGACTCCCTATGTGGAGTCGGCGATTCAACTTATGGCCTTTTTGAACCAAGCCGTGGACAGCACTCTTAGCTAGCAGAATAACCCGGAATCGGCGACTCACTAGGTGGAGTCGGCGATTGCCTATGTGAATCGGAGATTTCTTGACACAACGTCAGCGACTCACCCTAAGGGAATCGAGCTGAACTTTGCGAAGAAAATTTCGCGATTACGACGGGATATCGTGGTTCGATAGTCCCACAGACGGCGCCAGCTGATGAAGCATGAAATCTGCTACCAGTAGGCTCGCGGGGTTGCGAGGAGCGTCGGAGGCCTTGGAGTCCACGACGCGCGCTCTACGTCAATGTACCTGCAGAAGTGGAGGGGAATCGGCGACTCCCTTGGGAGTAGGCGATTCGGGCTCCTTGGATTGATCTAGTGTGGTGTGGTCAAGTGAGAATGACTTGGGAGTAGAGGACCCCCAAGGACCCCTTTTATAGGGTCTTGGGGGACGTTTCCCCATTCATTAGCGTGGGGCCCACCCCATTATGGTGCCCTATTGAAGGGTGCCATAATGACGTGGGCCCTCCCAAGTAACGGCTGGGAATCGGCGACTCAGGTATGGGAGTCGCCGATTCAGAGGTGGAGTCGCCGACTCCCCATGAGCCAAGTTGGCAGTCTACCAGAACTGACCACGAGGCCTGGAGTCGGCGATTCACCTCTGGAGTCGACGATTCCCAGGTGTTTCCTTGAGTACTTGACGTAGACACTTCCTCCGCATTTGTGGAACTCTCCGGGGGTCCGGCATAAAGCGACGGAACCCTAGTCCTTGTTGAAGGGCGTTGCTGGGAGTGACTGACATAATCAGGCATGTCTCACCACATCCTTTGACAGTGTGTTAGTAGAAACAGGATTCACCACCTCATGATAGACAGTGATATCAGAAGAGATGGACCTAATAGGACAACACTCCACCCCGTATGGCTGCTCCCTCAGTTGAAAGGGAACGCGATGGTAACCATAGGGGCGGAGGAGAAACACACTCCACTTCTTTCTACTCCCATCAATTTCATGATAGAAAGAAGGAGTAGGACCCTCCCTATCCTCATTGATAGGAGTGGGAAAGGGGTAAGGGGTCTTCAACGTCCTAGGCTTTTCAGGAACGAAAAGCGGAGGATCCTCAATCATATCCTCCCGGTTAACCTCAGGGGGCAACCTGATGGGGGATAGAGGGGAAACATGGCTACGGCCAATAAAGACCTCCGTAGGAGAAGGCAAAGGCTGGGAGCCACCCACGCTAACATCCTCTTCAGAACTTTCAGAGGAATAACTCTCAGAAGAACTCTCACACGACCGACTTCAAGAAGTCGAGCCCGTAAAATCGACCCTACCCACAAAGTCCCGTCGAAAGAAGTCGACCAAGGGACTCGACCAAGGTCGACCACCCAGAAGGGAAAAGGCCCAAAGAAGTCAACCACAAGAAGTCGACCCCAGAAAGACCAAATCCCATCCTAAGGTGGAACGACCAAGGAAGTCAACCCCAAAAGGCCAACACCAAGTCGAACCGACCAAGGGGGCAGGACGACCTCAGAAAACTCAACTCCAAGAAGTCGGCTCAAGGAGGTCGACCCCTTTCCCAAGTGCAAGTCGAACCCTTACACTGGGAACTCGAGCAGAGCAGAAAACACGAGCAGAGCGTGAGGAAGTCGAGCAGGAGAGAAGGGAGGAATGATGAAGTGAAGTCCCCCCCTCCTCGGCTATTTATAGAAGGCAAGTCGAGTGGGCCTAAAATGGTCTCGAAGTCAGACCCAGCCCAGACTCGACATCAGGCCCAGTACCCCACGCTCGTAAGTCCCCTCGCTCGACATATGACATCCCAGCAGCGGTCGATGATCGAAGGCTCGACATTAAAGAATGCGGCTCAACATCTGAATCCAGAGATGGAAAAATTCAGCACGAGATTCCAACAATGGTCGATGATCGAAGGCTCGACATTAAAAAATGCGGCTCGACATCTGAACCCAGAGATGGAAAAGTTCAGCACGAGATTCCAATAGCGGTCGATGATCGAAGGCTCGACATTTAAGAATGCGACTCGACATCGGAATCCAGAGGTGGAAAATCAGCACGAGATTCCAACGGCGGTCAATGCTTGAAGACTCGACATTTAAGAATGCGACTCGACATCTGGACCCAGAGGTGGAAAAATCCAGCGCGATATTCCAAAGGCAATCAATGATCGAAGGCTCGACATTTGAGAATGTGGCTCGACATTGAGATCCAATGCATGAATCAACATTGCCAGATCACAGAAACAACAGTTAAGCAGAGCTCGACATTTCAGAAAAAATAGCTCGACATTTCATTATAACTCGACATCCTTACAAGTTGTTCATCAGCAAGTCATCAAAGCACATTTTTACAAATCCTAACTCAAAATTAATACGGCGGCGAAGTCGCTTAGGAACATCAACCATAGGAGACCTAACATGATGAAGACGCCTCCGACGATGACTACGCCTCACAGCCACAACAGGGTCACCAAGAGAAAGATCCCCAGCAGACCACTCTGCGAACAAAGTTTCACGAGCAGCCATAGCCACACTCCGTCGCTCCAAGATAACTTGGCGAAGGGAAGGCAAATCCAAGGCAGATGCACGAGGATCCAAAAAGCTGAAAATTCTATTAAGCTCCTCAACCTCTCCCTGAACAAAGTCAGCAAAGAAGCTCACTAGAAGAGCCATGTGTGAAGAGAATAGAGGAGCATGATGGGTATTTATAGAAAAGCAAGAAGATGACCACGAAAGGTGAAAACCAAGTAAGGCAGAAAAAGTCGACCCCAAAAAGTCGACCCGGAAAAATGTCGAGCAGGACACACAGGCAGGGGGTGTATAAAGAAATACCCCTAGACAAACAGACACCCAGGCAGGGGGTGTGTAAAGAAATACCTTTGACCTCACCTCTGGAGGGGTGTGTAAAGAAATACCTTTGGACAGACAGACACCCAGGCAGGGGGTGTGTAAAGAAATACTCCTGACCTCACCTCCGGAGGGGTATGTAAAGAAATACCTCTGGATAGACAGACACCCAGACAAAGGGGTGTGTAAAGAAATACCTCTGTACAAACAGACACCCAGACAAGGGGCGTATAAAAAATACCCCTGGACAGACAGACATCCAGACAAGGGGGTGTGTAAAGAAATACCCCTGGATAGACAAACACCCAGACAGGGGGGTGTTTAAAGAAATACCCCTAGATAGACATACACCCAGACAGGAGGGTGTGTAATGAAATACCCCTGGACAGATAAACAATTACCCAACCAGAGGGGAGTAAGAAGAAATGCTTCTAGATAAACATTCACTCACCTAGAGGGGTGTAAGCAGAAATACCTCTGGATAAACAATCACCCATCCCGAAGTGATGGGGGTGAAACCCGTCCAGTACTCCAAGACTCGCAAGCAAGCGCCAAGCGGGGAACTCCGCGGGAAATCGGACCGGAACTCAAGTGCGCAGAGCTCTGCTTTGCTAGGATTCCTTTCGCACAAAATGACCTGCCTTTAATGAGTGGGGGATGCCTCCTATTTATAGGGGTTCTTATGGGGGTAATCTGGTCATTTGAGCAGTAACCGCCTAAATGCCTAACTGATCTGATCAAGGCTCAAAATCGACTTTCCAGAGATCGACTTTCTGGGGATCGACTTTCCTGGTGATCGGCTTTATTCAGAAGTCGATCCCAGGGAAGTCGATCCACAAGAAAGTCGATCTTCCTAGGATTCGACTGGGGACCTCCCCAACCCTAGAATAGGTACCTTAACTCATCTTAGGCTATTCGGACTTCTAGTTGCTGGTAAGTTCTGACCAGGTTCGGGATACTGTATCACTAGTACTCCCCCCTCCTCTGCGTATTAGATATCTTGGGATACGTCTTTTAGCACTATGGTCTGTATGTTGGACCTTGTGTGCTGGGGTGTGGGTTTTTGGTGATGTCCCAGGATGCGAGATCCTCTCTCACCAGTTCTCCCCCCCCCCTCTACGCCTGCGAGGTTGTATCTATGCTTCCACGGAGGTTGTCACGCGCTTTTGCTAAGTATTGTCCGGTTTGGCCTAGCCGAAGCATACTCCTTGCGCACCTGCCTAGCCCGATTTCCGTGCGGAACCCTGCTTGACCACCTTGACGTCTTGCCTGAGTTATCTCCGAGCAATGTTCGAGTCCCCTTCCCAGTGGCTGGGTTTGAGAGTTGTCTCTTCTACCTATTTTTTATAAGTGAAGTTCTCTCTTTTGAGGTCTCTTGCCTCCCTCAATCTGCTGTTTTTGCGGTTGAGGTTGAGCGTGCTTCCTCGTCTACCTATGTTCTTCCATAGGTGAGATTTATTTTTGTGTACTTGCCCCCTCCTTTTGCTCGCTGCTTCTGCGGTTGAGGTTGAGCGTGGTCCCTCATCTACCTATGTTCTTCCATAGGTGAGGACTATTTTTTGAATATTTGCCCCCACCTTTTGCTCGCCGTTTCTGCGACTGAGGTTGAGCGTGGTCCCTCATCTACCTATGTTCTTCCATAGGTGAGGACTATTTTTGAATACTTGCCCCCTCCCTTTGCTCGCTGCTTCCGCGACTGAGGTTGAGCGTGATCCCTTGTCTACCTACGTTCATCCGTAGGTGAGGATTATTTTTCGAATACTTGCTCCCTTCCTTTGCTGCTTCCGCGACTGGGGTTGAGCGTGATCCCTCGTCTACCTACGCTCATCCGTAGGTGAGGACTATTTTTTGAATACTTGCCCCCTCCCTTTGCTCGCTGCTTCCGCGAATGTGGTTGAGCGTGATCCCTCGTCTACCTATGTTCATCCGTAGGTGAGGATTATTTTTCAAATACTGGCCCCCTCCCTTTGCTGCTTCCGCGACTGGGGTTGAGCGTGATCCCTTGTTTACCTACGTTCATCCGTAGGTGAGGATTATTTTTTGGACACTTACCTCTCTGTCTACGTTTTTTGTAGAACGGGTGTGTGTTTAGCCGATGTGTCACCCGTCTACCTACGTTCTTCCGTAGGTGAGGTTCACTCCTGAGTGCGTTCCTCGTCTAACCTACGTTCTTCCGTAGGTGAGGTTCACTCTTGAACACTTACCCCTCTGTCTACGTTTTTTTGTAGAACGGGTGTGTGTTTAGCCGACGTGTCTCCCATCTACCTACGTTCTTCCGTAGGTGAGGTTCACTCCTGAGTAAGTCCCTCGTCTAACCTACGTTCTTCCGTAGGTGAGGTTCACTCTTTTCCTTGGATGGGATACGCATCCTGACTCTGTTACCATCAAGACTTTCTCCGCCCACGTTCTTCCGTAGGTAGAGTTAATTTGGCGTCCTACTTTGTTACTGCGTCCAGTAATTGTAGGAGTTCAAATATCTTAGCATGACTCAGTTCATTTTGCTGCCGTATCGCCGCCCGAGTTGTTATTTCTGTGTGGATTTCTACGATTCCTCAGGAGCATTTCGTGCTACACCCTCCTGCCTTGGTGTACTTCCGCCACTTTAACTTGTCAGGATTCTTTTTTTCTACACCCCTCCTGTGTGGGAAGAAAAAGTTGATTTCCTCCTATCTTGGCGTACTTTCGCAATTCCAACTTGTCAGGGCTCTTTTTTCTACATCCCTCTTGTGTGGGAAAAAAGTCGATCCCTTTGTTGAATCTGATCGACTTTTGTACAAATGTCGATCTCCTTGTTGAATCTAATCGACTTTTGTACAAATGTCGATCTGAGTGGAGCCCATCGACTTTTGCAAAAAAGTCGATTTCTTAGGTCCTTGTATTGCTTCCTTTGCTAAAAGTCGATTCCTGATGCTTTGGGCAAAAAGTCGAGTCCTTATGCCGATTTTTGAAAGGGTTGTTCTTCTGACCGGTTTTACTCTTTTTTGTCCTTTTGTGCGGTCCTTGGGTCTATAAATAGAGCCCTTAGGTCCTCCTTTTCCTTCATCCATGGCTCTTATTGTGAGTCTCTTTGCTGATTTTATTCAGGGAGAGATTGAGGAGCTGGAACGAATTCTGAATATTTTGGATCCTCGGTCGTCGGCCTTGGATCTTCCTTCTCTGCGCCAAATTATCGTTGAGCGGCAGAGTGTTGCTGTTGCTGCCAGGGAATCAATTTTTGAACAATGGTCTGGTGGCGATCTTCCGCCTGCCTCTTCTTCTTCTGTCCCACCTCGTGGTCGACGTCGGAGGCGTCCCCGCCGCGGTGTTTCCTCGCCGTTTGCGTCGCCGTATCAATTTTAATTAGGAATTTGTAATATATTTTCATTCTTTTTGTTTGTAATTCTGAATAATGATATTTCACCTTTTCTTTTACTTGACTTACACCTTTACTCTGAAATACGTCGGTGTAGTTTGAGATGATCGACTCTTTAGGATGTCGATTTCATAAAGTTGATGCTTTCTTCTGGTCAGTACCATCCTTTTCTGAAGATGTCGAAGTTTATACATAAAGTCGATCTCATCTCTCCCTGGAAATGTCGACGTTGTAAAAAAGTCGATCCCATCTTTTTCTGAGGATGTCGATGTCGTGTGATTGTTGACTCTATCCTTTTCTGAAGATGTCGAAGTTTGTACAAAAAGTCGATCTCATCTCTCCCTGGAGATGTCGACGTCGTACAAAAGTCGATCCCATCTTTTTCTAAGGATGTCGATCTGAATGATTGTGGAATTTCGATCCTGTCCTTCTCTTTTGAAGGTTTCGAATTCCGATGTAAAAGTCGATGTCTATCCCCCTTCTGGGAATGTCAATCTGAATTTTCTGAGTTATGTCGATCCTGTCCTTCTCCTTTGAAGGTTTCGAATTCCAAGGTAAATGTCGACATCTATCCCCCTCTGGGAATGTCGATCTGAATTTTCTGTGGAATGTCGATCCTGTCCTTCTCCTTTGAAGGTTTCGAATTCCAAGGTAAATGTCGACGTCTATCCCCCTCTAGGAATGTCGATCTGAATTTTCTGCGGAATGTCGATCCTGTCTTTCTCTTTTGAAGATTTCGAATTCCTTGATAAATGTCGACGTCTATCCCCCTCTGGGAATGTCGATCTGAATTTTCTGTGGAATGTCGATCTGAATTTTCTGCGGAATGTCGATCCTGCCCTTTTCTTTTGAAGGTTTCGAATTCCTCGATAAATGTCGACGTATATCCCCCTTCTGGGAATGTCGATCTGAATTTTCTGCTGAATGTCGATCCTGTCCTTCTTCTTTTTTTTTTTTGAAGGTTTCGACTTCCACAGCCAATGTCGATGCCTTTGTTCTGAAATGTCGATGCCATTTGGTCGGATTTTTGGGTTTTTCGCGGACTCGGTCGTCTTGGGCCTGCCGGGCCCGTGGGTTTCTCGACCCAACGGGTGAACCCGGGTGAACAGTGCCCGCGACGGTTCGTCTTCGACTTTCCCCTATAAATAGCAGAGGGGGAGTCATTTGCTTCCCACCTACTTCCTTCGCTCTGAGGCATCGACTTTCTTCACATCGACTTCTAGTTTCTCCGCTTCGACTTCCAGCTTCTCCGCTTCGACTTCCAGCGTGCGTAAGGCTTCGACTTTAGCCTTGGAGGTGCAACTTTCTGGGGTTCTGGTGAGACATGCCTGATTACACCAGTCACTACCCATCAACGCCTCTCAACAAGGACTAGGGCTCCGTCGCTATGGCAGGACCCCCGGAGAGCTCCCACGGTGCGGAACATCGTTCTTCGTCCAGATCGCCGAGTTAGCCCGTAAGTCGCCCGATTGGACTACCAAGTCGCCGACATACAGGATAACTCGCCGAGTTAAGGCAAGATCGGCAGTATGGTAGACTGTACGACTTGGCCCTAGAAACTCGCCGAGTTAGCCCTTAACTAGGCGACTTCTATACCTGAATCGGCGACTTACGACCGTTACTCGACGGCAGCCAACGTCATAAATGTTACCATATATGACCATAGGCGCGATCTCCGCCGATGAGTGTGCCCTCCGAGACCCTATAAAAGGGGTCCCAAGGGGACACTCAAAGGCACGATTCAAGTTCCACTCTCACACCAGAGCACTACACTACGAAACTCGGCGAGTCTCATTAGAATCGCCTAGTTTCACTTGCAGGTATTTAACGTAGAGCGTGCGCCGTGGACTCCAAAGCCTCCGGCATCAACCTCGCACCACCGCGAGCCCTGGTAGCAGATTTAGTACTTCATCAGGTCCGACTTTTGTCGTCGGGCTCTTCTGAGGTTGCACCGGGTTCGACTTCCTTGAGGTCCGACTTTTCTTAAAGTCGGTCCTTCTTCGAAGTTATTCCCCTTTGGACTGTGGTCCAACTTTGTGAAGTTTGACTCCTTGTCATCGACTTTTCAGAGTTGGATCCATTTTTACTGGGATTGACTTCCATGGGTTTAGCCTTTGCTTTCCCGAAGTGATACCCTTGGTTCGACTTCCTGTAGTCCGACTTTTGTCGTCGACTTCCTTGGATCGGATCTGCTGGGATCGACTTCCTGAGACTTTTGTCTTCTGAGGATCGACTTCCCTGGGATCAACTTCTGAAGTCGCCTTCCCTCGTATTAGTGCGATTCCCTGAAGTCTGGATCGACTTCCTCTTGGGATCGACTTTTGCAACCTAAAACAGCCAAACTAATTGTTATGTGTTTTGTGCAGGTTGTGACCATGTCTTCTGATAAAAACATCCAGCAAGACCTTCCTCTTAACGAGGAGCGGGCTATTATTGTTAGCCCTCAGGTTGAGACTGCTACCGCTGTGGTTGAGCCTGGAACTGAGCCGCCTTCCTCCTCCCCTGTTGGAAGTAAGCGAAAAGTTCTTTCTGCTCGCCGTACGCGAAAGTCTATTCCTAGTAAGTTTTTTTTCTTTTTCCTAACTTACCTTTTATTTATTTTCTGTTTGTAGGTTCTTCCCATTCTTCCTCCTCGAGTTCGAGTTCCTTTAGCTCAGGGTCTTCTTCTACATCCAGTTCTGGAAGTTTGAGTTCCCCTTCTTGTAGTTCTTCCTCTCCTGAACAGGATGTAGAAGTTGGGGGCACTCCTCCTTTCATCACTGGGACTCCTCTGCCCTCCGCCATTATTTTGGCTCCTATTCCGGAGGATGTCCCTGCTGTTGAAGCACCCACCCTGGCTACGGACGATTCTACCCAACTTCCTCCCGAAGTCTGTAGTCAGAATATTCATGTGTTAGAGGACTCACCCTTAGGTTATCCTCCTGAGACAGAGGAGAAGTATCCTTTTCCGTCTTCTCTTGTGGAGAGAGGCGCCCCATCCTTCGATCGGGAGATGGATGGCTCTTGGCGTCAGTGGTCTGTTCTCATCCGTAATGGTTTTCATGTTGTCCCCATACTCGACCGGGGCGAGTATGGGACTGGGTATGGTTCCTTCTGCTCTGTCTCCCTGAATGACATTCCGGGCTACCCTTTGTCCTACAATGCGGGTAGATGTTCTAACACCCTTTCCTTAGACGCTGCTCAAAGAATTTTACGGAGGTTAGAGCTTAGAGAGAGAGTATACTGGGCCTACCCTTCTGAGAATACCGGTGATGTGCCCCCCTATTTCATGCTGGCACTTCACAGTATTTACTTCACTAATTTTCCGATCCTTCCGATCCCTTCTTTGGTTAGTGAAATTCTTTTGTATTTCGGGTTGTGCATCTCTCAAATGGGTGCTGCCTTCTTTTTCTATGTCAGGGGTTTCATAAATATCCTTAGGGATGCTAGCATAATTCCAACTGCTCGGCTGTTCTTCCACTTCTTCTCCTTTCAAAATCCGAAGAAGGGCAGCCTTTTTATTGCCTGTGCCAGCCGTGCCTCTTCTGTTCAACACTCTGCTCTTTTGAAAGATCCTCCGACTAGGCAGAACAAGAGCGAGTTCATTTTTGTGGATTGCAGGCTATGTCCCGGTAGCCGACTTCTTCCTGCATCCAGTAGTGATCGTAGGCCCACTCCCCGTCCTGTTTTGACCTCGGACGAGGGAGCTTTTGTACATAGGCTGGCCTTCCTTCACCCCATCGATGTGCCTGTCGGTCACGCGATAGAAGATACCTTTAACCGACAAGGTTCTCCTTTGTTTTTTAATTTTCTATTTATGTGCATGTTTATTAACTCTGTTTTTTATTTCTCGCAGATTTTTATATGCACAATCCTGGAGGTGTTCCTGAACGCGTGGGGCAAAATGAAACAGGCACGAAGGTCTACGCACCTGCCTCCAAGCCTTCTGACGCACGACACCTGAGGCGTCGTGCCCACGAGAATTCCTACCGGGCTGATTCCCCTCCTCCTGCCGATAAGGGCCAAGTTAATGAAGAGGAGGCACCCGTGAAGACTCCCCCTGCTCAGTCTGCTGCTGATAAGCTTGCTTCCTTCTTCCGTTCGCTGGAAGAAGAGCGGGAAAAAGATGCTGGGAAGGGAGCCCAGCCGGAGGAGTCGGAGGGGAGAAGAAGCCGATCTGAGAAGAGGAAGACCCCTCCTCCAAGAACTGACCCCTTTCCTCCGAAGAAAGCGAGGAGACACTCCCCTCGACGACGAACTCCTCCTCGACGGAGGTATCATGTTGGGGAGTCCTCCCGGGGTCGTTACTCGTATGCCTCTACCCGGGAGACTCAGATGCCGGGGTTTCAGGCTATCTCTACTTATATGGGACCACAGATACCAAGGTTCTCATCTTCGGAATTATGGGACCAAGTTTCCGCCCGTTGCTGATACGGATGCTGCTCGAGCTACGTTGCAGGCTATCTCTACTTATCCGATGGATCGACTTGTCGAGGAAATCGGACAGAATTTGAGCAATGTAAGTGCTATTGTTTTTACTTTTATGATGAGCCTGTTTTTACTTACTTTTTCCTTTTACAGCTCGCCTATCTGTTTCAAGGCCGCCTCTCTTCTTTGTCTCGTCTTCGTGATTATCAATCCCTGGAAGACGAGGTGAAGAGAGTAAAGCGTAGATGTAAAGATTTAGAAGGCGAAGTTGCGCAGAGGATTTCGGACGCCTCTACCCTTTCTGCTACTAATAAGAAGTTGGCTGAGGATTGGTCTACTCAGCACAAACTAGCGATTGAAGAGGGACAAAAACTCTCCAAAGTTCGTGGGCAGTTGGGGGCTATACAGCTGGAGCGTGATGCTGAGCGGGCCAAGATCCTAATAAAAGAGGCTATAATCCAAGGGGTCACCAAGCAATCTGAGGCAACTGAAGAGACCCTTCGTTCTGTCATGGGGCAAAACGCCACTTTTACTGAACGACTGAATGAAGGGGAAAAGGAAAGGCATAAGATTTCTCAGTTGTTGAGTGACCGTGAAGCTGAGATTAAGCAATTGAGAGAAGAAAACCAGAAGAAGACTGAGGAGTTCCAAAATATGAATGAGCATATGGGCCAGATCCGAACTGAGTTTCTCGCTAATGTGCGAGATTATAATGATCTGGTGGATCTGGGTCCTCATGTATGTGCTGGTTTTGAGGCTGAAGATGTCCATCGCTGGGCCCGCAAGTACCCGAAAGAAGCTACAGAGATCCGGGATCGGGCGCTTGGGGAAGATGAAGATGAAGGGGAGGTTTCGGGAGAAGATGCCGCCATTGATAAGGACTTTTCTGTTGAAGATCAAGACAACAATGATGCAATAGATTCTACTAAAGTCTCATCATCCCTTCCTCCTAGTGATAAGCCCTCTTCTCCTCCCCCTACTTTGTAATCTGCATTTTATATTCCTTTGTACTTTCTATTGAATATCAATATATGGAATATTTTGGTTCTGATTATTAATTGTGATAACTAATCAACATATTAGTTAAGTAGTTCAAACAATTACAACGAGTGATATATAACTTTACTTAATTGTTAAAAATACAACTGTAAGTTATCTGCGTGCCAAGTGTTGGGAATGTATGTTCCATCTTCCCGTTTTAACTTGTACGTGCCGGGTCGGAGTTCCTCCTCCACCACATATGGTCCTTCCCAGTTTGCGCCTAGTTTACCTTTGGAGCAGTCCTTTCTGCTTGCTCTTCTTAATACTAGGCTTCCTTTTCTTATCGCTTTATCCTTGACATTTTTGTCGTGATATCTAGCGATACTTTGTTTGTAAACTGCATTCTTTGCCTGTGCATTATCCCTTAGCTCATCCACTAAGTCCAGAGTTGTCACACATGATCTCATGTTTTCTTCCATGTCATAGGATAAAACTCTGACTGTTGGTATGCTTAGCTCTGTCGGGATTAGTGCTTCCATTCCGTATGCTAGCGAGAACGGGGTTTCCCCGGTGGGTGTCTTTTCAGTAGTTCTATACGCCCACAGGATCTCTGGTAATAGATCTGCCCACGAACCTTTGGCTTGTTCGACCTTTTTCTTCAGTCCTTGAACAATAGCTCTGTACGTGACTTCTACTTTCCCATTACCCTGTGGTCTGTATACCGATGAAAAGTGGATTCTAGTGCCTATGTTCTCGCACAATCTCGTAAACTCCCCACCGGTAAACTGTGTCCCATTATCTGTCACTATGTGCATTGGAACACCGAATCTGCACATTATGCACTTGAAGACAAACTGTTAGGGCAGATGCTAGCTTTGCCAGGGCAACAGCTGAGTTGTTTTGACTCCCTGGAATCTGTTCAACCTCCACCTTGGTGAACTGTTCTTTGATTTTTTCTAGTGTAGCTGCGTACTGTACGATCAGAGGTTCTTTAACTGTGAACTCTCCTGTGAATTTTCGAGCTACTAGTTGAGAATCTGTTCTAATGATTATTGAACAGGCTCCCAACCTTTTGATGATTTTCATGCTGGTGAGACATGCCTGATTACGTCAGTCACTCCCAGCAACGCCCTTCAAACAAGGAATAGGGTTCCGTCGCTATATGCCGGACCCCCGGAAAGGCTTCCACGTTGTGGAGCACGTGTCTACGTCAAGAGCCCAAGTCAACACTTGGGAGTCGCCGAATGGGACTACCAAGTCGCCGACTCCAAGGGAGAATCGCCGATTCCGGCCAGGGATCTCGGGTCTGGTAGACCGAGGACTTGGCCTCCAAGGAATCGGCGACTCCACCCCTGGATCGGCGACTCCCACACCTGAGTCG